>JAQQSK010015235.1:0-10850 GCA_028658325.1 Potorous gilbertii
TCAATGAAATAGAGGACTTTCAAGCATACTTGGTGAAAAGAGTAGAGCTGAAAAGAAAATTTGACTTTCAAACACAAGAATGAGAAGCATGAAAGAGTAAGCAGCAAAGAGAAGTCATAAGGGAATTACCAAAGTTGAACTGTTTACATTCCTACATGGAAAGACAATATTTGTAACTCTTGAAACTTTTCAGTGTCTGGGGAGCTGGTGGGATTACACACACACATACACACACACACACACACATATACACACACACATGCACACACAGAGACAGAGAGCACAGAGTGAATTGAATAGGAAGGGATAATATCTTAAAAGAAATCAGGGTAAACAGTGAGACAGAAATGAAGTGAGAGGAGAGAGGGTGAAATGGAATGGGGTAAATTATCTCTCATAGAAGAGGCAATCAGGAGACTTTTAGTGGAGGGAAAAAGAGGATAGCTGAGAAAAAAAAACATGAAGTTTACTCTCATCACATTCAACTAAAGGAAGGAATAAAATGCACACTCATTAAGAAATAAGGAATAAAGGTAATGGGGAATAGAAAGTTATCTGGCCCTACAGGACAAAAGAGAAGATGGGGACAAGAAAAGGGAGGGATGATAGAAGAGAGGGCACATTGGTGATAGGGGATATTAGAATGCTTGATGTATGGGGTGGGGGGAGGGGACAAATGAGGAGAAAATTTGGAACCCAAAATTTTGTGAAAATGGATATAAAAAGTTAAATAAATAAATTTGTTTTAAAAAAATAAGAAAAATCAGTCATAAAGACAATTTCAAAAGTTTTAAGATCAACACAATTATCAACTACATTTCTGGAGGACTGATGATGATGAATGTTCTTCATCTTCCAACAGGTAGGTGATAAACTAAGGGTGCAAATTGGAAAATAAAATTTTGGACATGGTCAATGAAGAGAGTTCTTTTTTTTTGCTTGGCTATGCATATTTGGGACAAGGTGCTTATTTGTTTTGGTCTATTTTTATTTATCTATTTTTAGTAAATAAATACATGGAATAGTAATTTGAGATGTGGTCAGATGATAAAATATGTTGCCTCAGTTGAAAGATACTTTCATAATTGACTAGAAAATTAAAACATTAAGTACTTTTAAAATTTTTCTTTTAAGAAACCTAGAGAAATGGATAATTCTTCTGTTATAATACAAGAATGGTGATTAATTAGAGTTTACATCAATCTGGTGATCTTTCAAGTGTTTACTGGGAGTTAAAAGTTCTTTCTATTGACTTCTAGGGACAGTTGATAATATGCTTATGTAGCATATTTTGTCTATTTAATTTTAAAAGTTAATATTATTCATATCTATGCCTTTAATTCATTTACATTAGTGTGTGTTTTCAACCGAAATTAAGTTTCTGCAGGTGTTGGTTATTGTTTTTTTTTAATCAAAATTGTACAGATGGAAGATTTGAGTTTCCAGAAAATCAAATGCGCAGTCCTAGTGCACAACATCATTTGAATGAAAGGTTAGCATTATATCAAACTGTTTTGTGCCTAATAATTCTCACTCTGCTTCCCTTTTAAAAAATAAAAGTTGGAACCTTATTTTGTGTTTTTCATCTTCAAAATGAAATATTTTATTGACTATATAGAAAATGCATGTTATTTTTATTTCATCCACTAATTGTATTTGTTGTGACATTTTATTTCTGAATAAATATGCTTCATAATACATTCTTAATTCTATTCAACATGATACATAATACTATGAATATAGTGTTTAGCAATTTAACTTTTTTAAAACGTTTTCTTCAGCAATTTTTAGGCTTCCTTTAGCAAGCTGCTGATTTGTTTTTCATGATTTTCTTGCATTGCTCTCCTGTCTCTTCTCAATTTTTCCTCTACTTCTATGACTTGAATTTCAAAATCCCTTTGAAGCTCTTCCATGGCCTCAAACTAATTCATATTTTTCTTAGAGACTTTGAATGGAGGATATTTGGCTTTGTTGTCTTCTTCTGACTGTACGTTTTGATCTTCCTCATCACCAATGACATAAGAAAATACCTCTTCAGCTAGAAAGTAAGAATCTATAGTCTGTTTGTTTTCCCCCATTTTTCATTTTCCCAGCCAATTACTTGACTTTTGAGCTTTCTGTAAGTGTAAGACTACAGAAGCAGCCTTCAGGAGTGGCTGCAACCACCCTGGGGCTGGACCATGCTCCCCTCTCAGCCAGGTGAGAGACCCTACCCACTGACGTTTGAAGCTATCTTTAGTAGTTGTGGGTTGAGAAGTCAAGAATCCATAGCAGCTACTAGTGATTCCATTCCCTAAGGCCTCTTCCTGCTCAGTCTGTGTACCACTGTGGCTGAACTGTGCTCTTTTCCCAGTCTGATATAATTGACCCTTCCTGTCAGCCTTTCAGATTGTCTTCAGCTAGAAATTTGCTTCAGTCTGTCATTTTATGGCTTCCATTGCTCTAGAATTTGTTTAGAGTCATTTTTTACAGGTTTATTGAAGGGCTTGCAGGGAGAGCTGCAGCAGGTCTCTACTTCTACTCTGCCATCTTGGCTCTGCTGATACTTTTTTAAAACTTTTACAAAGCTGTGTCAACTCAATGAGAGTCAGTGTGTCATAATGGACAGATTTATAATTCTGATGGCCTGCTCTCTATCTGAGAAGAGTGTTTTGACTCAGGAAGAAAACATTTAAAACCCTACCTCTGATACTGGATGTGTGATAAAAAATATATCCAAACATAGTAAGATCAATTAAGTTCTCTGTGCCTCAGATGACTCTCTAAGACTGAACCACATACAATTTGTGATTGACCTTCACAGAGGTTCTGCCACAGTGATAAAGTAAAAATAAAAATAAAAAATCATTGATTTGCTGAAGTCCTTACCAAACCAGAAAAATTAGATCATTAATTCAATTTTAGGAATCAATTAAATTAAAAATACAGAGATTAAAGAGCAATTTCGTAAAGCTTATGTTACTATTTTCTTGAACTTACAATTTATAAATTTATTTATCTTATATATTTTAAATATTGCCCTTTAAAACTTGGATATACCCAGAATCCTTCTCTTTCTTCAAAACACAGCTCACATGCCAGATTTTCTATAGAAATACTTTTCTAATGTTCCTCAGTTGTTAGGAATCTCTACTTGCTGAATCAACTTCTATCACTTTGTATATGCTATACTAATCAACATAAAATTATATACAATCTGTGAAATGTAAGTGCCTTGAGAATAAGGGTTGTTTCATTTTCAGCATTTCTTTCCAGGTCTGAGATGATTGTCTTCCTATAGGGTAGTGAATAAGGGCCTGTGATACCACTGATATAGGGAACTTATGAATAAGGAAACTCCCTTTACCAATGTAGGACAATATCTTCTCTGCAGCTTATAGTCTTGTGGTATTACTCAGAAGACTGAGAGGCTAGGAGTCTTGCCCAAAGTAGCCCAATGATTATATGGCTGAGACAGGCCTTGAACCCAGATTTGTGCCTACATCAATAGATGTTACCTCATACTATTTGACATATGCTTCATTGTGCAGAGTAGACCTTCTAAAATGATATTGGACTGAATTGAATAATTTCAAGTCATTCTTCCCCCAAAACAGGCATTCTTCACCCAAGAAAAACATCCATCACCCAAATAGTTATATAATTTGTGTTATCAATATTATATAAATTCTCATTTTTAGGTTAAGAATGCTTCATGCTTTATGAAAATTCTTATGTTAAAATCATTTTATACTAGACAATCATTTTTAATGTTACCAAAGCAAAGTTTTGAGTTTAATTAAATTTCCTATTTACACAGAGAAATACATGTATTTTTGTCCATTTCAGATAATTAATATTCCATAAAGCAGAGTGATTCAATAAATAGAGCAACTGATTCAGTTGTAATCCTGGTTGTTCTCCTAGTTCATAATGTAACCAAGAGCAAATCAGTGCAAAGTAGACCCTCAATAAATGTTTATTGACTGACTAAATGATTGAATTCATTAAACTCCTTAGGCCCCAAGTTTCCTTATCTATAAAATAATAGAAATAATACCACCATTAGCTACCTCTTATTGTGGGAGAGATAGAAGTGCTCTGGGACTTGTTGTTTTCTATCAATCCAGTTACTTAAATAATACCTATAAAACATTTCTTTCAGAAAATCTTTTCTTTAAACTTTCAATTTAAAATTTCCAATAGGGTAAAGTTTAGATTTGATGAGAAAAACAGAAAAAACTTCATGAATCCAGAAAAAAACAATGTAAAAGCTTACATCCACATTTTTTCATCTCATATTTTCTGAACTTAAAAACTATTTTGATAAAGGTTATGATGTCGAATTTTGGCTGTGCAGTTTTATCAGTTCTTGAACTGAGTTAAAAGAAAGCAAAGTAGGGTATTTGGAATGTAGAATAACATACAAGTTTTCATTTTAGACTTTTACAATTTAATTTTAATTAACCAACAAATAGTAAATTACATCTTGTTTTCAGAGTGGTTTCTCTAATTCTGCAAATTAACCTTTTATGCTAGGATCAGGATTTTCTGTCCAGTAGTAGCTTCATCAGCATAACTAACTCTTGCTGAGTTGACAAGAAAATTGTGACACTCCCCAGAGGTAATTACTCTCTACTCTGGTGGTTAAGATTTTGATCATTTAGATATACCAAAAAAATCATCCTCAATTAGAATTCCTATAATTGTTTTCAATATCATCTGTTTGTTTAGAAGATGAACCAAGCCTGGGGCAGTTTGTATATCACTGCATATCCATAAGGAGACGTGAATCTAGACTGGTAGAGAAAATGTTGAAGGTGATATCTAAATTTTGCCTACCTATGCATAGCGTAGATTTGATGCGAGAGTTTTGAGAGACCTAGACTGAGAGACAGAGACAAAGAGAGAGAAAGACAGAGAAACAAAGACAGAGAGATTTAGAGACAGTGAAACACATTTCACTAGACACTTTTTGTGAGAGACCTGTGAGAGAAGCAACAAATATGTGAGGGAGATCAGTTCTTTAAAATGCCTGATTGTCAGCTTATCTCTTTAAAGGATGCAAGAATGAGCCTCCTTGGGTGAGATTGAGCTTTCTTTCTTGATTTTAGCTGAAATAGCTTTAACTCCCAGCTAAAAAGGTCATTCAGTTACATATTCACTGGTGTATTCTAATTCTTATAATTTCTTGCATTTCTGTTTACTATATGTTTGGTTAATTGGATTAGCTTGCTATCTACTATTTGTGATAATCTTTTATGTAATTGGTGTTTGGTGTGTAGGAGCTAAACAGACAAATGTAAACTAAGGAATATTCTCATCTTTAAGAGCAATTAGAGGAGCAATTTTCCTTATGAATACTACTTATGCCCCCCAGGCTACCAATATTTGAGAAGTCAGATAGAAATAATTCTAGCCTCATACATCTTTGGGGGATAATTATTGAAAGAGAAAATTTCTAGACAAAGCCTTTTGCCTATTCCCTTCAAAGAAGTCTCAATTTTCCTTAGAAAGTGGTAGCTGAGATTTCAGAGGTATCTCACTATGCCATCCCTGAGACACACACACACACATGTACACACTCACACATATAAATACGTGTGTGTGTGTGTGTGTGTGTGTGTGTACAATCTATGTCAGCATATCTATCTACATGGACATACTGGTCTTATACAAATGTAGATATCTAACACAGGTTTAAAAAAGTGAACTAAAGGCCTATTATGATTGAGCTATTTGGGTCAAACCTTATCATTTTCAAGCAAAAGTCATTGTACAATTCATACAGTAAACAACTGATAAAATCTGAGATTACAATAGCAATAATATCCATTGATGGTCCATGAGCAGAATAACAAACGTTGTGCTGCTTCCAGAGTTGTCTCCTTCTTGACTGAGTCCCTGTCAAAAGGATCATTTCTTTTTAACCTTTTGTGACAGATCACTATCTCTTCCTTCTTAAGATTTAAATTTATTTATTTATTTTTAGTTTTCAATATTGATTTCCACAAGCTTTTGAGTTCCAAATTTTCTCCCAATCTTTCCCTTCACCCCCACCTCAAGATGGCATGCATTTTGATTACTTCTTCCTGTAGTCTCTCCTCCCTTTTATCACCCTCCCGCATTGTCTTTTCTTTACTTTCTTGAAGGGCAAGATAGATTTCTATACCCTCATTGCAGGAACATCTCATGTCCCAGTTTTATATAAAAACAATTTTTTAACATTTGTTTTGAAAACTTTGAGTTCCAAATTCTCTGCCTTCTTCCCTTCCTACCCACTGCCATTGAAAAGGAAGACAATATAGGTTATATATGTGTAGTTATGCAAAACACCTCCATAATAGTCATGTTGTGAATGACTAACAATGTTTCCCTCCATCCTATCCCACCCCCAAATTATTTTATTTTCTCCTTTGACTCTGTCCCTTTTCAAAAGTGTTTGCTTCTGACAACCCCATGCCCTAGTCGGCCCTCCCTTCTATCATCACCCCCTTCTTATCCCCTTCCCTCCTACTTTCCTGTAGGATAAAATATCCAATTGTGTGTATGCTAAACCAAATTCGATGAGAATAAGGTTCACTTGTTCCTTCCCTTCTCCCCACTATTCCCCTCCATTGTAATACCTGATTCTTTCCTCTTTAATATGAAATAACTTACCACATTCTATCTTTCCCTTTCTCCTTCTCCCAATATATTCTTCTCTCACCACTTAATTTATTTTATTTTTTAGATATCATACCTTCATATTCATATTCCCTGCTTCCTCCCTAGCTTTCTGGTGTGGGCTGAAGAGAAGGGAAACTTTTTGGGAGCTGGAACTGAGGCTTAATACTGCAGCGCAGGGTGGGGAAGAGATGGGTGGGTAGGTGGGAGGATGGGAACAGCAGCAGCAGTAGCTAGTCAGGCAGCATCTCCCTGTGCCATCTATCTATCTATCTATCTATCTATCTACCTATCATCCCCTCCAACTACCCTAATAAGGAGAAAGATCTAATGAGTTACATCTTTCCATGTAGGATTGTAAAGAGTTCAACTTCAATATGTCTCTTATGGTATTTCTTTCCTGCTTACCTTTCCATGCTTCTCTTAACTTTTTTTTTTTTTTGCTTTGTGTTCAGATTTATTGAACATTCATAACATCCATTGCAATAAGAATCACTGATTTCTATTCAATACAAGAGAACTAGGGAGGGGCACAGGTGATCAGAGTTCTGTCTGAACGTACCCTTCCAACTCTCTCTACTCCAGACCACTGCTTGGACCTGCTGGGGAGGAGAGGGGAGAACAGCGCCTCCACCTTCCCTTGGAAAAGGAAAAGAGTCAGGTTCATCCCCTTAGGGTCAGATGTATAGCCATTGCAAAGCTGCTGCCTGACCAGTTACTGCTGCTGCTGTTACCATCCACCCACCCACTCATCTCCTCCCCACTCTGGGCTGAAGTGTTAAGCCTCAGTTCCAGTTCCCAAAAAGTTTCCCTTCTTTTCAGCCCACACCAGAAAGTTAGGGAGGAAGCAGGGACAAGGAGACAAAATCAAACAGGGGTTAGGAAACTGCCAGCAAACATCTTGATTTATTCACCAATCTTCAATCACTAAACAAAAGGGGAGCTGAATGCAGGTAATTCACCTTCAAAACAAACTAGATTTGGAAACCAAGGGTAGGGAGTCTGAGAGCAGAGGGATGTTCTGGGGTATGGGACAAGGAGTTGGGGGTGAGTAGCTAGTCAATACCAGAACCAGAAAATGTGAACAGGAATAGTTCTCTTACATTTTCCATCACTGCACTCTGACTGGTAAATAATTAATTTTAAATAACTAAACAAAGAGAACTAGGCTCCTTTAAGAATGAGTTTGATTTCAGGGAAAGGGCACTGGTCTGGGGAGCTGGGTGCTCTGGATCCTAGCCTCAGAACTGCCATAAACCAGGTGTTCATCCTTGGATAATCCTAACTTCTCTAGGGTTGCTTCCTTACCTTCAAATGGTGAAGTGGGACTAGAGTGGCTGAAGGCCTTCTCAGCTCTCTCCTCTCTAACATCAATTATCCCACCAAGAAGCTTGATGATGCCCCAGGCAACTATTGCTCAGGATATAAAACACAGTATCCACCCACAAGAATCAGAAGTTATCTGGGACAGAGGAAAAATAAATTTCCCCCTGCTTGGAGGGGTGTGTATGCTTTCTCAGGGTTGTAATCCAAGGGCTTCTCCAAGATTCTAAGGTGAAAGGAAGGGAAAGGAGCATCTGTCAGTTCCAGTATTCTATTACATCTATACATCCCATCAGCACTCAGGTTGAAGAATCAAAGATCCAGAGATGGAAAAGATTCTTTAAACTGCTTTGCCCTCATGTTTGGATGGGGGACACTGTAGTTCAGAAAGCTGAGGTGACTTGTCCACAGTACCACAAGGTGTCAACAGCAGTCATCTAGCTCTCTGATTCTAAATTCAGTGCTCTTTCTTCTGTTACTGTTATAACTATTATTGAGTCATGTCTGACTCTTCACAAACACATTTGGAGTTTTCTTAGCAAAGACACTGCAGTGGTTTCCCGTTTCCTTTTCCAGCTCATTTTATAGATGAGAAAATGGAGGCAAACAAGGTTAAGAGATTTGTCCAGGGTCACATAGCTGAGAAGTGTCTGAAGCTAAATTTGAACTCAAAAAGATGAGTCTTCCTGACTCCAGGACCATCACTCTATACTTGGACACCTAGCTGCCCATATATTCATTTATTTACAAGTTGTTATGGGAACATTCTCAAGTCTGTCCCTTCTTCCATCTTGTTTCTCCAACTAGTTGGTGAAGTAGCAAAGAACCCAAGGTTATATCTTGTATAGAATGCCAGGTGCCAATTTTAGGGTTTGCCACGCCCCCCTCAAGGAACTATGATGACAGACGAACCGGATATCTTGCTTCTATATGATGTGGATGAAAGGGATTTTAAAAACTTACACAGAAAAGTTTGTTGAGGGAAATCTAGCTGTTTCATTGTTATATTTTCTCTTTAAATTAGGAAATAAAATGAACTAGTTCCCTTCTATCTCTGTTTTCTGGTTTTATTCTAGGTCTTCCTTCTTTATATAAAATGTACAAGTTCATTTGATTAGCAGAACAAGTGACACATAATATATATATTTGCTCTTTCCTAAGCAAAGTGATTTTAGCTCTGAAGAGTATTAACAATAATTTCATATACTTTAGTTTTTACTCCAATTCTATGCTTTTTCAAGAAAGAAAAGTCTCTCCCTCCCACCCCTATGGTTTACAATGTCCACAGGTTTTATATCAAAGTATATCACAGAATCATAAAATGGTAATAAAATGTTAGAGTGGGAGGGAACCTCAGCACAACCCCTTATAAGGCCTGAAGAGATTATAACTTGTTCAGGTAGATTCCAGGTGTCTGGACTCATGATCCCAAGAACCCATTAAACCTTACTGTCTCCTATCCAAGAAACTCAAGCCCAGACTGTAGGAATAGTGGACTCACTCAATTGGCATCCATCCTTGGGTTAGGAAGAGTCTCTGCACTCAGTCACATTTGCAGAAAGAATTATCATATATCTGTCAGGGGTCTAAATATGAGAAGGAAGAGAAAGGAAGGGAGTGCTAAAGTTAAGAATCCTGTCACTCTGGCCTGATTATGAACCCCTCTCTGTTGGTACCTAGGTCTCCCAGGGAAGAGGCTATGTCCTAGAATTGGGATCAAATCCAAAGGGAAGATCTGGGTCTAAGAGTGACCAAGTGGATGTGAGGAAAGAGCAATACAGAGAACACAGAAATGCAGAAATGAGGGAAAGGGAGAGAATCAGCTCGATTTCACTTGAAATCAACAAAAGAGCTGGAGAAACTAGGACAGGTGATGGCAGCTGGTCACTCCCACAAAAATCGGACATACCAGATGGTCTCATTCTTCATCTGGGGCAAATAGAGGATTCAGCTGAACCAGGATGGCAATCAGTCAGAACAGGCAAGAGCAGACAGCAGTGCTGACCTACATGGTGATAATTACCCCCCAAATGGGCCCCTTCCACAAAAACCATGGCCCAACAATACCAATAAGACCCCAGACGATGGTGAAGATTATCACAGAGACAAAGAAGGAATGAATTATCATGGTTAGGGAGGGCTAGGATGTTCATACCACAAGTTGGAATGTTCAGAGACAGGTTAGAAGGTAGGAGGCCTGAGGTGGAATGTGACAGCCAGGGTAAATGCCTGGAGAGATGAACTCCAGCTTCAGAATCAGATTTCTCTGCCTTTGATTACGCACAAAGATTTAAGAAACCTGTTTCTCTTTATTATTGTATCTGAAAGTTAAATTTTCCTTTCAGCAAGAATTCTTGGAAGTCTTCTATTTCATTGAATGGCAATATTTCTCCTGAAAGATTATACTTAGTTTTTCTGGTAGATGATTCTTGGTTTTAACCGTAGCTCCTCTGACCTGTGGAACATCATATTCCAAACTCTTTGATCCCTTAACGTAGAAGCTGCTAGATCGTCTGTTATCGTAATTATATATCTACAATACTAGAATTATTTCTAGTGGCTTGCAATATTTTCTCCTTGACCTGAGAACTCTGGAATTTGATGATGATACTTCTTTATTTTTTTTTTTATATTTTATTTTTTTTAATTTTTAATTTTATTTATTTATAAATGTTCTACAATCACTTCCTTAAGATTAAGATTTTATACCCCCACACCTTCTCCCCATACCCCCTTCCCTCCCCATGACAGCATACAATTCTGTATAGGTTCGATATATACTTTCCTATTGAGCATATTTTCACTATAGTGATGTTATGTAGTCACACTGACATAAGTGGAAGAAATCATATAACAAATCAAAACATAATACACTAAAACCC
>JAQQSK010015236.1:0-10849 GCA_028658325.1 Potorous gilbertii
GATGGACTGCAGGGAGCAGTGAGACCACTTAGAAGGCTATTGTAACAGCCCACATCAGAGGTGACCTAGCATGAGGCTGAGCCAAGACAAGAACCCAGGGCTTCAGGCTACTCTCCCTTAACAACTTCACTTAGCAATACTGTCTTCCTATTTGCAATTTGTTAAATTCAGTGAGGTTTTAAGCCCCTACAAAGGACAAAGCACAAAATTCCAAGGATCCAAAGATACAAAAGGAGCCTTACCAGAGGCCAAGAGATTACATTGTCTGGTAGGCATGTCTGTTTACACAGATAAGCAAATACAGAATAATTTGAAGATAGAAAGACTATGTGGGAGCCAAGGGCAGGGAGAGACCCTAAAGGAAGTCTACAAACAAGAAGTTGAGCCTTAAATAATGATCCTGAAAGGGGGATGCCTTCCACCTAGGGGAAACAACCTGAATGACTGCCCCAAGGTAGGGGATGGAATACTGAGTCTGAGACATGGTTAATAACACACTAAAGCTCAAATGTGAATGTGGAGCGTGAGAAATAAGAGCCAGAAAACTAAAGAGAGCCAGGAGGGCATAAAAAATAAATTTTTAAAAAAGTTAAGGAGCTTTGTGTTTAATTCAAGGAAAAACATTTGTTCAATGCCTACTCTAGGAAAGACACTGTCCGAGGTTCTGGGGGTTACAAAGACCAAAATAAAGGGGTCTTTGCCCTAGGAAGCCACTGAAGACTCTTTTGAACTGGGTAGGGAGTCAAACCTGTTATTTAGGAAGGTGACCATCTGATAACCCTTTTTTTGTTTATTTATTAGTTTTTCATTCACCCAGATTCTGCCAGAATTCAGAACGTCAGCATCAACAGGGACCATAGCAGCCATCTATTCCAAGAAATAGAAGAGAATCTCACAAGCATCCCCCATGACAAGTCATGCAATCCAATTTTCCCAGGGGTTCATCGATAAGGTGCTATTATCAAACACCTACTTTTAAGTAAATGGCAGTAATACAGTCGAACCAGACAGTCTCTTACCACCATGGTCACCCAGCCTTTGCTTGGGAAGCAATATAGTGGACTGGATAGAGAGTTCTGAGTTTAACATCAAAGGACTTGAGTTTGAATTCTGCCTCTGATAGCTACTATTCATGTGTGATGTTGAGCAAGTCTTTTCATTCACCTGAGTCATAATTTGCTTCTCTGTAAATGATGAGGCAGCTAGGTGGTGCAGTGGATAGAGCTCCTGGAGTCAGAACCATCTTTTTGAGTTCAAATGTGGCCTCAGACACTTACTAGCTGAGTGACCCTGGATAAGTCACTTAACCCTGTTTGTCTCAGTTTCCTCATCTATCAAATTAGCTGGAGAAGGCAGTGGCAAATCATTCCAGTATCTTTGCCAAGAAAATCCCAAACTAGGTCATAAAGAATCAGACATAACTGGAAAATGACTGAACAAGAAAATGATGGGGCTAGACTAGGTGGCCTCTGAAGTCCCTTACAACTCCATACTTAAGACTTTTACGAGTCTATGAGTTTACTATGATGTAGGGTGTTTCCTCCTTGAGCCTCAGTTTCCTCATATGCAAAATGATGGGAGTTGGACTTGATGTCTTCTGAGTCACCTTCAAGCATGAGATGCCATCATTCTATGAACTCCATAATGAGATAGCTGGTCTTGGTCTTGAATGTTCTACAAAAGCCTAAATTTGACCTTGTATGATTTCTACCCATAGTTCCTAATCTCACTCTCCAGAATCAAGTGGAACAGTTCTGATCCCATGTGTACATGGTAGCCCTTCAAATAGTTGCAGGCTTCAATCCTGAGCTGGAGCACATAGGACTGCTGGAAGTAGCTCAGCTTGGCTCAGCTCCACACATGCAGAGCACATGGCAGAAGGACTTTATGAACACCCTTATTACACCTAAATCCAGCAAATCTCCCTTTCCTACAGCTCTGCTTGTAGAATCTTCAAGCCCATCCTCCTTCCAAATCAAAAACACCCAACTACTACTGTCTAACATTTTCTGCCACTTCCTTTAAATTCAGGAGTGGTTCAAGTCTGTCTTCCATGCTTCCCCAAGGTAAGAGGCAAGACACACTGTGACATCCTGCCCTGGGAGTTGTCAGAGCTGAGGAATCAGGGAACCTGGAATCTAATCCTACCATCTGCCACCAAAATCTGCTGTGTGATTGAGAAATTGATAAAGTAATTTTCCCTCTTTGGATTTATTCCCTCCTCTAAAGTACAGACATTAGGACTAGAATCATAAACTGTTAGAGGTAGGAGGGGGCTTAGAGATCATCTAGTACAATTGCCTCCTTTCAGCAAAGGGAAGTGATTTAACCAAAGACTTACGTTAATGCTTTGATGAGTCTGTGATTTCATCTATGTGAGTACTCTGTCTGGTGCAGAAAGCAAGCAGCCCATCGATGACTTCTCATCCAACGCCTCTTGTCCAGGGCCTCCCCTATATCCCCCATGGAGTCCACCTAGTTTTCTGGTTTGCCTTCCTCTAGTAGGAGACAATTTGTTACAATGGAAAGAGCCCTGATCTTGACTATTTGAAGCCGTAGGGTCAAAATAAAAAGCTATGTACTGACTTAGAAAACCACAAGTTAATACTATCTATATTGCATTGTATTTTAATTTATTTTGGCACATTTCCCAATTCCATTTTAGTCTGATTCAGATGCTCTGGGGAGTTTTGACACATTCAGGTGAATGGCAGGAAGACCATAGATACCTCTATTTATAACCATGACCCAGTCTCAGTTTCCTCATCTATAAAAAGAGGAGGGGTGGACTTGATGACATAAAGCTCCTCCTGGCTCTAAATTTATGGTCCTATGATCTCACAAAATGGAATGTAAACCCTCTACACAAAGGAAGTGCTTCATTCTTGTCATTCAATGCCTCTAGTCCAGTGCCTAGCATGGTCTCCGACTCACGGTAGGCGTTTAATAAATGTTTATCAAGTGATTCACCTAGATTCAAATCCTACCTGTGACATTTCCTACATGATGATCTTGGACAAAGGGGTTAACGTAGTTGTTGTTCACCCTTCATTTTTAGAGGATTGATGACATCGCAGGGGTGATGTCTGGCCTTGCGCGTGAAGTGGGTTTAAGTAGGTGCTTCTGAGGTTCCTTCCAGCTCTCTGTTTAAGATCCCAGGTTCCCTTGGCCTCAGGTGGTGGTTTTGCATTGCCCAAGATCATTCTGGAGAGACCCGTTGTGCAACTTCATTAGCCATGGGGAAATTTCCAGGAGGAAATTCCTTCTGTCAACGCAGATCTGAGCCTGCTTTGCCACATTTCATCTGCAATTTTCTGAGGGCACCAAGGGGATGACTTGCACAGAGTCATATGACTATTACATCTCAGATGCAAAATCGGAAACCCTTTCTTCCTGACTCTGAGGCCAGTTCTCCATCTGCTTCAGCTCACTGCCTCTCCTACAAAATATACAGAGTAAACACAAAGTGATTGCCATTGTGTAGACTCTAACCAATATGCACACACTGCCTTTACAAAATGCTCTTGCTCCCCAAGTCTCTTGGGCTTAATAATTACAAGTTTCCAAGTGGTTTACTGATCCCACCTTGTGAACTAGGTAATATGAGCTTTATTATGGCCATTGCAAAGATAAGGCAATGGATGGAGATTAGGTGACTTACCCAGGCTTTCAAAGGCAAAGCTACCTCAACCTTGTTTTGAGGTCTGATCTCCGAGGTCCTTCCTACCCAGACTTTCTTTGATTGCACACACATAGCAAGTTGACCTTCCTTCCACAAGCTTCTGCTCTTGTACCTATACTTCCCAGACTCCTTCCCATTTTTCCCCTGTCTGTGGGTGAGAAAACAAAGAGTAGACAAGAACTAGGGATGGGAGCCCTAAGCTCCTTAGGATCTGTGTCCCTGAGCAAGGAAGCTCAGCTAGGAGAGAATCAAGGTGGAGCCTAGGAGTCAGATGTGTGGTCGCTCTCACAGGAAACAGTGCAGCAAAGGGCTCTGGGTAGAGCCCAGAGTCAGTCCCTTAATTAGTCTCTTAGTGGCTGCCCTCCCAAGCTAGCCTCTTTCTGTCCTGGCCATGCACAGGAGCAGCAGCCACAGGTCCATCAGGGACACCAACAACCACCTTTCCTCCCCATCTTACACAGCCTTTCTCCCCTCTCTTGCCCTCCCCATCTCTCCTCCCTTACCAGCATTCTATTCCTCTACCTCCTGGTGTCAACCTCCTCCATCCTCTCTCTACCCTTCCCCTTCCCCTCCTCTTGTCTACTTCCTCTGCCTTCTGACTCATCCACCTGCTGCTCTCACAACAGTTCTGCCTCCCATAGATCCCCTTAGATCCTCCCCATGGCAAGAAGGGGGAGGACAGTGACCCAGAGAGGTTCACACAGACATTGGGTGGCCACTTGCTGGGGGTGGTATGAAGGTCTTTGTTGGACTAAATGGTGGCTTCTGAGGTCCTTTCCTAAGCTGAGACTGTGAAGGTCCTCTGCCCCTCAGGAATTTCCCTGACTGAACCCTGGAATTCCACCATTAGCTATCCATTGTGGGATATAGGGGTAGAGTTCAACCATGACAATTCTCCTTTCCTTTTTAAAATGGTAGAGGAGCCACACATTCAAAGTTTGAGAACTCACTCAATGTGAAAGAGGTTTTCAGATCTCTGTAACTGGGAGCAGAGATGCCGGAGGATAAAGGGGGGTGGGGGGAGAAGTAGGGGTAGAAGAGAAAGAAACCCAAAGTCAGGGAAAGAGGCAACAAGATAGATTTAGAGCCAGAGGATCTGGATTCAAATCCTCTAATATTGACTGCTTCTCCCATAGGGTGTAAGTTCCTTGAGGGCAAGAACTGCTTTTTATTTGGTCTTTGTATGCCCAGCACTTACCCATGCTAAGCACTTAATATTGACTTGAAGGGACTAGTGTGACCCTTCACCCAACACTCATGCAGAAGGGTCAGCACTCACAGGATGGGGAGGGGCCAACAAGGGGAAGGAGTTGGGGGAGAACAATAACTCCAAGTTGCTGTTTCTGCGTACTGATTGTGGGTGCCCAGAAATAGAGAAAGTCACAATTCCAGTTGCTTCCAGGCCATGAGCACTGACCAGCAAGCTGTCCTGCCTCAGCTTAGACTACTCCTCTGGCATCTTCCTCAAAAGCAGAATGAGAGAAGGCCACATAGCCATGGTCTTAGTGTTGCAGATGCAATTCACCCACTAGAACACCAGCTTCTCTAGTCAAAAGCATCCCATATTCCCACAAAGCAGTGTCAGGGACCCATCTTATCCTAAAAAAATAGGTCCTGATGTCAAAAGTGGATATGTGAGTCCTCAATGGAGTGAGAAGCAGAAAATGTCATCCTGTAGGAATAAAGCAGAATTTCCTACGTACCATTCTCCCTACTGTGTCCTACTGGATTGGCAATTGTGGGTACTGAGCAGTAGGAAATTTCTGGGTTCAAGATTAGGTTTGAGGAGCTGCCTTCTGAATGTCACCACTTTGTCATGGTCCACTCTGCACATGAGGGGTGGCATCAATGACCCCTTAAAAGCCTTCAAAAGGGCATCCCTTGGTGTCTGAGTCAAAAATCCTATACTCAACATATACTTTCAGAGGTATACATGCTTGCAATTTTTATCAAATCCAGCTTGAGTTCATGTGAGAAAGTCAAAGATTTGAAGGTAAATCATTCCCTCTCCCTGGGCTTTATATAAATAGGGAGATGGACTGCACAGGACAAATATTTGAGTTTGAGGTCATAAGAAGGAGAGGAGAGGAAACATGAGACCTCAGGGCAGCAAAAGGAAGGTAGAGGAGAGGGAATGTGGGAGAGGTATAGGGAGGACACATAATCACAAGAGTAGGTATTGAACCAGAATAGAATCGGAAGAGGGCTAGGGAAGAAATTCCAAGTTGGGCTAAGCTGTTCTGGAGCTTGGAAAGAGATGGACCTGGATCTGGTTAGAGATGATGAAGCAGGGCTCAGGGTCCAAAGTCCAAGCAACAACTGAGCCGGAATACCAATCCCCATCAACCCACCTAACTCTCCAGGACAGAGTTGTTCCTTCTCACAGTCTGGTGGAAGCTGACAGGTAAGACTTATAATGGTCAATGTTAAAGTCTGGTCCGAGTAAAGAGATAAAATTAGGGACTACCTCTAGCTCCAGAAGCCCTCTCCTGGCCCCACATTCATCCTCTGAGGTGTCCCCTTCTCCTGCATCCCGTAAGGCTGGACCACAGAGTGGAGGAACACATCCGGCCTCACAGATCCTGGACCGGAGGTGGGATCTCCATCACCAAGGTTTGGAGCAATCAAGGTTCAGGTTATTTTGGAGTTTGGGAGGGGAAATTACCCTCAGCTCTGAAAGGAGACTGTACTTTAACTCATTCAGAACTCCTTCTTTATGTCTTCTGCAGCTTACTAACTCATTTTCTCTATCCCTACACAATCCCATATCTACCTTATTCTTGCATCTCCTTCTGTCTATGTCTTTGCCTCTTATTCTCTCTCCTCTTCTCACCACCTTGAGGTCAAATGCATGTTCCCTCTAATTCAGATCCTAACTGTCCCAGGGCCTGTTCAATGAATCCACAATGACCGACCCCAAGATTTCACAGCAGGAATCTGAAATTTCTTGCCTCAGAAACTGTTTCCTCTCTCTACCTCACTCCTCAAACACTCAAAGGGCCCTAGGACTTAAGGATCTTTCCCAAGGGGAGACCTAGCCAGCCTCAGTCCTTGGGGTGAGTTTTAAAGGCCTGTAACTGAAAGAAGAAAGAGGTAGGGAATAGGTGAGGGGGGTGGATGGGGCTCTACTGTGAGTGAAGACAGAAATTCAGAGCCTGGTCCTGTGACCCTTCAGATCACAATGTCTTTCTCTAGATTCTCCCCTTTGATTCTGAGTGGACACCATAGCCAGGATTTCAGATTTTATTGAATAAAACTATTTTTCCTGCCCTCCACCAGCATTAGCTGAGCTCTCACCTCCGCCATCTCCACTGCCACTGGGAGAAGTGGGTGATTAGACCTGACTGGGTTCTGAACCCCGAGGTAGAGCCCCTCCAGGGATTACTCCCTTCTCTCTGCATCTGGCTTTGAATCTGTCTGCTGACCAGCTCCTGCATGTCATCCTGGGGAAGAGAGGGAGAGAGTAGGTTGAGTAGAGGGTCTGCCCAGGCATGGTGGCACAAAATCCTGTCCTGGGGTCACTCTGGAGTGAGGGTACCACCCCTCTCTTGGCATCCACCCTCCCCGCACACACACAAAATACTATGCCCACAGACCTCTCCTACCTTCCAGGCCTCCACCTCCTCCATCAGCATCAGCTTCTCCTTCACCACCTGCAGCAGCTGCTTCTCCACAGCTTGGAGTTTGTCTCTGCAGATGCCCAGTTCAGCTTCTATTGCCAGCTTCCTTTAGGGGCAGGGGGAGAGGATCAGGTCTCAGCCCCGTGCTAGTGCTTAGGGCTTTTCTCTCAGGTTGGGGCTGGGGGAGTCAGAGTAAGTGGAGGCTAGGGGCAATTCCACGATGGAGCTATTTTTCAGCCACCATTCAGACATGAGACCAGAGGCCCAAAGTATATAGGTCGAGCCTTGGAGTTCACCCCCTTTGTTTTACAAATAGGAAAATCAAAGCCCAGACGGGGAAATTATTTCCCTAAAAATCTTTTACTTTCCTAAGTGAGTTTCAAACTGGATTTGATACAGAATACTCAGAGAGAGAATTCTCAAATCCCAAATATTTGAATTTTTTCATTTTCACCTGAATGGGAAGCAAGAAGAGGGAATCCTAATCATTTCTAGTCATAATTTCTCTGAAAAAAGGAACTTTGAAAACAGGGGAGGATGTCTTCTAAGATCTCCTTAGGAGGCATTAACACCTCCAGTCTTGGGGGTTTAGGAGGGAGTAGAAGGAGGAGCTCATTCAGAAAGACAAGAGAATTTTTTATCTTGTCAGTGCCCAGTTCTTCAGCTGCGGTCTCCCCCCTCCAAAGTCCACCAAGGCTCACTATCCCCCCTTACTTTGCTATGGCGTCATCACGTTCCTGGGTGACCTGCTCCAGGGCAGTCTTTGCCTCGGCCTCCCCCAGGGCTCTGGTCACCAGCAGCTGTTGGCTCAGCTGCAAAGTAAAGAGAGAAGTATGTTTAGGATAGCGGATTAATAAAAAAATATGAGGGTGGAAACAGCCAAAAGGGTCCTGGGAAGGGATTGAGGGTCTCAGGTTGTGGGAAGCTTCTTACCTGACTCTGCCCTGGGGTCTTCCTGTCTTCCTGAGGTCCTGTGGGATCCACCAGTCTACTGTCTTTCTGTTCCCTCGGTGTCTCTGTCAGCCAGCAGAGCTGGTTTCTAGGAGAGGGGGTGTTGTCACTGTGATCCTGTCCTTCCCATTCCAGTTTTCTTCTAGGAATTTCCCTGGGGGAGGGGGAAGACTTCCTTAAGCCATCTTCCGCTCCCCCCACTACCTAGATCCCAGGTAGCAGCAGAACCCTCCCCCTATGGGGAAAAATACTTACCCTCCTATGAGTCAAGGCTAGCTTAGGGGAAGGCTTCCCAAGACCTAAGGTTCCTGCTTTCAGGGTGAGACTGAGGAAATACATGGTCCTTTGACCCTGACTTCCTGATAGAGTCACTAGGGCCCCACCCCTGCCCTCTCCCCTAGCTCTACCCCACCCCAGTCTAGGCCAGGCCCCAGGGCTGGCCCTCCACCAATGCTTTATGGTCACTCCCCCTCAGTCCTTAGACACACACCTTGTCCCATTCATTCCGCTCTCAGCTAATGTTCCTCTTACAACAAAAGGTGCTACAATAGGAGGCTCTTGACCCAAGCCCCACATCAAGCAAACAAATCTCTAAGGGGGAATTTCAGGTTGCTTGGGGGCAAGCAAAGAGGAGAACATTATAAGACTACACTGTGCTCTTCCTGTCATCAAGTGGGCACCTGCTTGGGACCCTGGGAATAGGACCAGATTTTCCATACCCTGACCCTGACAGTTGTGTGTGCCCCAGAACTTTGCTTATTTCCTTCCCTCCTAAAAAACCTTGACCCTCACTCAGGAAACCAAAGGACTGCCAGGGTCCATGGGCCTCAGTTTCCTTGTCTTTATAGTAAAGGAGTTGGATTGGATGACTTCTAAACTTCCAGCTCTAAATCCTAAGTCACCAGTCTTCAGTTTCCCCATTTTTAAAATTAAGGGGTTGGATACATGGTCACAGTAGAACTAGAATTCTATGATCTCTTCCCAGACTTTCAGAATTAAGAGTCAACATTGGATTTAGGGCCAGAAGAAACTCTGGAAATCATGCAATTCAGGCCTTTTTATCACACAGAGGACAGAGGAAATGTGATGTGCCCAGAGGCAGTCAGATAGAAAGCAGATGACTTGGACTTCACACACCAAATCCAGCACTGTTTCCTTTCCTTCTGCCTCTTCTCTTTATTAATCCTCAAAGCTCTCAGTCACCTCAGGCTACAGAAAGACCACCTGTCAGTCCTTCTTCTACCCCAAATCTGTGGTAGGTTTTCTAAGAGACAGCCCTGTGATGCTGTGAGCTGAGTATGAGAGGTGTGATGTCTGATTGGCTGAGAGATCTCTGAGCTGACAACATCACCATGTGCGGGCAGAGGAGGCAAATGCTTTGAAAGTGGTGGAGGGAGGCAGCTGTGAACTCACTGGTAGCACAGACAAGTGGGGAAAACAGTCCTTGAGTCCCAGTACCTGCTAGGAGCAGGCATCACCCTGATGAGATCATTCTATCCCTCTCTGGTTGAGCTAAGATCACAATTCTCTCAGAAAAAGAGTTCATCTACTATCATGTATTCTTTCATCAACTATATAACCAGTATTTAGTAGGAAGGAGCCAAGCTGATAGGAGCCCTTAAGAGCAATCAGAGAAAGCGGTTTGTATCTCAAACTCCTTATTGTAACCCTAAACTAAGGATATTTGATGTGTAGTAGATAGATATAATTATAGCCTGGTACCCTTTTTGGAGATAGGAGAATAGAGCAGAGACCATCCAGCCTCACTGATGCTATATCATGCTTGTTACTCCCCAAATAAGGAACTGGCTGGCAGAAGGTGCCCTTCTCCTGCTCTTTACAAAGATTGGAATTTCAGTCTCTCTCAGAAGTGAGGGGAGTCAGATCCAAGATCATATATCTACCTGTGCCCCACTCAAGTCATCAGAATGTATACTGGATGGCCTTATCCCATACATTTTATATGGTTATGGGACTCCTTTGGACAACATAGATTGGGCTCCATTTTCCCCTAAAGGTAACAAAGCTGTTCCCAGGACCTGATTGACCCCAGAAGACAATGGTTTGAGTCATGCCTCACTTGGGCAGGTTCCTGGTAGCCTCTGGCCACACTGATGAAGTTTCCTGGTCAACTAAGGTCATAAAAAGGCCCTTCCATTGTGTTGGACCAAAAAGAGTCCCACCCATGTATTCAGGCTTGGAGGATGCCTCCAAGACCATGAGAGTTACCACATCCTACCCTGCGGACCAGAGGACCTTCTGGCTCCCTCTACCCAATATAAGTGCTGAAATATCCTTGTTGAATATCCTTTCCATGCTATGGCTAAGTAAACCTCCATTCCTATATCAAACCTAAGCTGACAGGGTACCCGCCTGAGTCAGGACTGCTCCTAATAATATGTTGTATAATTAAGCTGCTTCCTGGGGTTGTTCTTTGAGAGTTTTCATGTTCTTCCCATAATTCTATGATGTAGGTGAATCAGGGATTCATATCCCCATTTTACAGATGAGCAGGTATGGCCATGGTCCAGTATCTTTGTGACCTAGTGGCAGGATCCTCCAGGACAGATCTGAGAGGCAAAGTGAGTTGCCCAGG
>JAQQSK010015237.1:0-10849 GCA_028658325.1 Potorous gilbertii
AATCCTTTTTGAGCTCTTCCATGTCCTGAGCCCATTGGATATCTATTTCAGATGTTTGGGATACAGAGGCCTTGACTCCTATGTCTTTACCTGATGGTAAGCATTGTTCTTCCTCGTCAGAGGGGAATGGTGGAATCACCTGTTCACCAAGAAAGTAACCTTCTATGGTCTTATTTTTTTTCCCTTTTCTGGGCATTTTCCCAGCCAGTTACTTGACTTCTGAGATTCCTCTCCACCTAGATCCGCCCAGCTAGTGCTTGGGGTCTGAGATTCAAATGCTGCTCCCCAGCCTCAGGGCTTTCGGCAGCAGGTCTGGCTGCTTTTCAATGGGAGTTTAAGTTCTGGTTCTCAGGTCGGGGCAGGGCTGCCTCCCAGGCTCAGTTCCCTCAGGGGGTTTATGCAGAGACCTTCCGTAATGGAGCACCTGCCTGCTCCAGGAGCCTCTGACCACCCGCTGCCTCTGCCGCTGCCTCCACCACTGCCTCCGCCAATTCCTCCCGAGGGGGCCCGAGTCATGGAGACACCCTGCTCCCCTCTCAGCCTGTCCAGACGTCTCTTTCACTGACCTGTGCGTCTGTGGGTGGAGGGACCTTCGCGGCCACTGGAGATTCCATCCCTGAAGCCTGCTCAGATCTGTTCACTCCTCTCCATGCTGCGTGGCCAGGGCAGGGCTGTGCTCCGCTCCTGACCGGTGCACGATGGACCTTTGGGATTGATTTTTCAGGGTTCTCTGGAACAGAAATCTCCTTCACCCAGTTGCTGCGTGGCTTCTACTGTTCCAGAATTTGTTGGGAGTTCTTTTTATAGATAATTATGGGCTGTGGGTTCAGAGCTAGCATATGTGAGTCTTTCTACTCTGCCATCTTGGCTTCGCCCCCTCCAGCCTGCTCTTTTAAAGGAAAATTCCATGCAAACTAGCTAACTCTTTTTCCATTTGAATTTTTTCCTTCAGTAGTTCTCTCTGCTTTCACATATAATATGGTAATCCATTAATAAAATCCCATCTCTCCTACATAACCCTGCCAGTTTTTCCTGTTTTTATTGATATTCCTTGAAAACACTTTTCCAAGTCTCTAGGTTCTCTCTCCTATAACCCCACTTCCCAGTTTTCACTGGGTCCAAGACTTTTAGCTCATTCCCTTGCTAGGGAGGAATACATAAATCCTTCCATCCTGGAATATCCATTTCTTCCTCTAAATTCTTTCTGCCTCTAAATAGAGATTTTATACCCTGAGATCCTGTTTGTGATGTCAAATGTATCACCAGGGCAATATTAACAGCATTGGTAGTGACTATGAATATGCTGGCATATTCTGAATCACAAAGTATAACAGATTCTTCATATAGAAGGTGCAAGAGGAACATTGATTCGGATACTAGAAAGCCAAATCCCCAAACCAGAATGCCAAATCCATCATAGTAGTCAAGAAGTCAATGCACATTACCTCTGCAGTGGACAAAGCCATTCCCAAGTCTCCCCTAACCCCTCTATTCCCTCCCCCCCACACTCCCTCTGGGGCCTTCACACAAACAAACACTAACAAACCTGTCTGCTTGCCTATGTCCTCTCTCTCCCTCCACCCTAACCACCCTCAATAACTTCCTCCCAGTACTGCTCCAGCCTTCTTGTTCTACCCATTAAGCAAGCTCCTCTTGCTGTATGTGACTTAGAATTCTATGTGATTTAAGCAGGTCACATGGGCCTATTAATGAATGGGAAAGATCTTCCCATTTAAATTACCATTATATACATTTGTAATCTATCTACACTGTTTTGTTCTTTTTTCCTTTCTCTTTGTATATATACATATATATGTACATATATATGTATATGTATGTATCTCTATATGTACATATATATGCCATCTATTTATCTTTCTAGGTTTTGTTGAATTTTTCCTCTTGAGAACTTCTTATGCTGTAATAATATTCTATTACATTCTTTATTCAGTTATTCCCACATAATTGTACAAATTGTTTTTCTCAATTTCTGCTATCATAGGTGAGAAAAATTTTGTACATATAAATATTTCACTTTTTCAAGGTTAACCATGTCAGTGAGGTAGTGTGGTAGAGTGGAAATGGCCCTCCACTTTCTTGATGAATTTGGAGTCATGAGATGTTAATTCAAGTCCTGGTTCTACCACTTACTACAAATGTAACCTCTCTGTATCTTCATTTCCTTATCTGTCAAATGAGGGGTTTTCAAAGTGACTGTATACCAGAAATGGGTAACAGCCATTGCTATATGTTTTTGCTATGAGTTTGGCAAAAACTGGTCAGCGGCATCATGTAATGTTTCCCTTTGGAGAAATCAATGAGTTTTTAAAGTATTCAGTAAAGGAGCAAGCAGCCAAAATCTGATAAAGGTCTTGAATGGAGAAAATAACCTGCAGATGGTGAGGATGTGAATTTGTAAACAGAAACATGTTCATAAATGGCTTTGTAAACACAACTGAGCCTGTGTCTGCTAACTCCATCGGAATTCAGGCTTGAAAAAGGCCATCACATTCCAGCTATTTATTACTGGTCACTGAATCAGCAGACTACATGTTCCAACTGAGTACAACAGTCTTATTTACTTACTTTCAAACCAAAACCTCTAAATAAATCCCAAATGTCATTGCTCAAATAAATCCAAATGGGCTAAAGTCATTGGGTTTTCTCCAAGCAGAATAATAAATGGGAGGACATTTGTATTGGTGGTAAATGTGGACAAGGTACTATACTGATCATGATTGGTAAAAAATGTATCAAACAGGCAAGGTAGAGTGAAAATGGATACCTGTGTACAGTGTTTGTATGGTCAACAAAAAATATCCCCTGACCAAAAATAGCTACCATAACCCCTAAGAGTTTGGCTCATAGTAAACAATAAATATTCATAACTTGGTCCCTCAATATTCTCACAACTGGAATCAATTCAATTCTTCATCTTGAGGTATTGCTTCCAGCAGACAGAACCTATTGGATTGCACACATGGTGTTTGGGAGGGTTTACAAAGTAACCTAGGAACCCATTAGAGCTACCTGCACAGAGGTTATATTATCACATCAATTGGCTATTTCTAGCCTAGTAGATGATTATTTATATTATTATCAGGTGCCTAAAGGAATAGATAAGGAAATATCTCTAATAATAGCTCTCTTTTCTATAGTACTCTAACATTTACAAAACACTTTCTAAAACAATTCTGTGAGATAGGAATATAAACATTGTTAACTCTACTTTACTTACAAAGAAACTGTAGTTCACAAAAGTTAAATGACTTGCATAGTCACATAGCTCCTAAATATCAGAATTGGAATGATTAACCCAAATTTCCTGAATGCATCCAGTGTTCTTTTCACTACGTCAGTGCCTCATACAGCACTGACAAATTTCAGTTGGGAGAATGGGATCAGGAAAAGTTCACAATGATGCTAACAGTTGCTCTGCATATAACATATAGCATAGTCTGAGGCAGTTGCAGGAACTGGAGTAAGGAAGACCTGAGTTCAAATCCAACCTCAGGCAATGACTATTTGTGTGACCCTAAGCAAGTCATTTCTCCTCTGTTTGTCATCCATTGGAGAAGAAAATAACAAACTACTCCAGTACCTTTGCCAAGAAAACCACCACGGATGGTAAAATCCACAGGTGCATGAAGAGTTGGACACAACTGAATGACTGAACAACAACAAAAAAGCCCCAAAGTAGATCTGGGTTCCAATACTAACTGCACTAACTAGCCGATTTGTCCTGGATTTGAACTCTGTTCTTCAATTCAATTCCCTCATCTCTAAAATGACAGAGTTGAATTAGGCGGTCTTGAAGATCATCTTTAAAATAGTCTCTGATCCTTCTCCCCCCTTCTTCTCCCCACCAAGAAAGAACTGGTCAATATTCTGACACTGAATTATGATGGGTATATATATATATATATATATATATATATATGTATGTATGTATGTACCTTTCTGTCGATTTTAGTTGCTGATAAGCATGGTCCATAAAATCGTTTGCAATCTGATGCCTCTGAGTGAGTATAAATAGCAATTGTTTCTGTTCTGACCAAAAACTCCAAGGGTCTTCCTCTCCAAGATTGATTTTTTTTTTTTGACTAGGTAAAAGAGGCCTTTCTTTGTTTCATTTTTTTACCTAGTTTTAATCACTGAATGGGCATTGCCTCAGACAAACTGAGACCTAGGAAAGACCTTAGCTTTAAAAGACTAAGTCCTCCTACTACATCTAGGGACCATATCCCCTTGTCTTGATCTATATCTTGCTACTGGATCCAGATGACTCCAGAGGAGAAAATGAAGCTAGTGAATTTGCACAGCCCTCCCTCACTTAAATCCAGTTCATCTGCAAGTAATCACCTGATGTCATGGTTCTCTTTGAGATCAAAGTGCAAACAACAATAACATACGAATTTAACTAAACTACATTCTTCCAGTCAGCACTGGTCCTATGGAAAATTTTGAAGTAGGCTAGGTTTGACTTGGGTTCCCTATCCTCCATTTGCTGTGTTTTTTCCCACTTTGTATGCCTAGGATCCTTCATCTTTTCTTTCTCCTATTCTGCTTAAAGTCTATCCTCATGAAAGGATTAGGCATTGATGATTTATAACATTTCTATGAATTTAGGTTGATATTGTCCTCTCTTTTAGCTGCCAGGTCAAATAATAGATTTTCTTACGAGAAATAACTATTTTTATGGATTTGGATTAAATCTGTTTGAGTCTTGCTTACATGAACGAATTCTCTCATTTATAGTATAAAAGATTTTGGGCTAGAAAGTTTATTTAGTTCATTCTTCTCATTTTTCATGAAGCAGAATAACATAGCTCAATACAAATTTTGTCACATTAAATTTTTATGATGTATTATTTGCTGCTGCATTCAAAATTTCAAAGAGAATTTCTCTTTAGTACACTATTGTCAAATGATAGTATAAAGTATGTAAGACAAAGGGACAAAAAAGTGAAGGAGGAGAAAGAAAGACAAGGTAATGAGAAGTTGATAGCTGGATAGTTTTTTCATTCTTTATGAAATCTCAGTTTATGTGGAAAATGAGAAGGCAGGCTAGGACATGTTAATGTGTTCAGTTATGCAACAGAACTTCTAATATTTAATAGATATTTACCCAGCTGTATAGTGAGTAAATTAGTTTATTTGGTAAATGTCATTTTTATCCCTTATTTTTCTCAAGTGTTATTGTACTTTATAGATATTGTATTAAGTATATTATTTAAATTTTTAGTGTGCCTGATAAGGTATGCCTTGGTTATGCAGATACTTCTCTGGAATGATGGTTGGTCATTGCATTGGTTAGAGATGTCTTTTTTATAATGCTAATTAAGTTAATTGCTCTCCTTGTTCTTTCTTCATTGGCTTATTCAAATGTTCTCAGATTTTATTGAAATTTTCCTTTTCATTATTTGGCATAATAATATTCCATTACTTTTACATATAATAATCTGTTTAACCATTTGTCAATTGTTGGGCACTATATTACTTTCAGTTCTTTGCTGCTGTAAAAATAGCTGCAAAATTTCCTTGAGATCTTTAGAGGTATAGGCCTAATAGTGGCATTGGGAGGTTAAAGTGGTTATTGCTGTGTAAATGATTTTGGGAGCATAGTTCTAAATTGCTTTCCTGAATGGCTATAGACCCACCAACAGTGCATTCATTTGCTTGTTCCCAAAACCCCTATAACACTTGGCATTTTCCATTTATTTTCATTCTGGCAATGTGATGGGTATGAGATGGGAATTCAGAGTTGTTTTAATTTGCATTTCTCTTTAGTTATTTGGTGTATTTTTTCATATGACTATTGATTGCTTAGATTTTTTTTCGTTTGAAAACTACCTATTCATTTCCTTTGACCATTGGTCAAAATGGACAGAGAAGATCTTATACTTCATTAGCACTACACATGTGAAAATGATACCTATAACTCCTAAAAAGTATCTCATTATTAGGGCAGTTAGAAGAAGTACACATAGACAGAAAGAAGAGGTATGTGTTGAATGTGAAGGCATGATTATTTAAAAAAATAAAATTAAGAGATAAGAAAGAAGAACGCATTGGGAGAAGGGGAATGGGTAAGGTGAAATGGGATAAATTATCTGACACAAAAGAGGCCTGAAAGAGATTTTACAGGGATGGGGAAACGGAGATAGCAGGGAGGAGAGCATATAAACCTTACTATCTTCAGAATTGGTTCAAAGAGGGAATATTATACACTATCAATTGGGTGTAGAAGTCTATCTTGCCATATAGGAATACATACAAGAAAAGAAGAGTATAATAGAAAAGAGTGTAGGGAACTGATAGAAGAAAGGACAGTTTGGAGGAGATAAAAGTCAGAAGCAAAACACTTTTGAAAATGGACAGGGTTAAAAGAAGAGAGAGGGGAATGAGGGGATGGAGCCAAGATGACAATACAATGTAAAAGCCAGGACTTTCCTAAATTCTCCCACAAAGCCCTCCAAATACCATAAAATGACTTTAAACAAATTCTAGAGCTACAGAACCCACAAAATGATAAACTGGAAAGTTGATAGGAAGGCTCTTTCACATTGGGTAGGGAGTGAAGCATAGTCGGGTGTGGGCTGCACCAGCATAGACTGGCTAGAGCAGGCCCTGAGAGGATTGAATCATTGACAGCTGTGGCAGTTTTCAGACTTCTCAACTCATAAACACCAAAAAGGTGAGTGGGAAGACTCTGCGGGACCTGGGTGAAAGAGGAGCTTGTCCTAGCCCTTGGGTAGAGGGGGATGGGGGAAGGTGATGGCAGAAGCAGCACAGGCTGCTTCTGGAGCTCTGGGACTATAGATGGTGGGGGATTGAGCAGCTGATACAAAATCCCTGAAGCCTGGGAAAGTATATCCACTTCCAACCCCAACCCCACTGGAAGCAGAGCTTTATGTTGACAGAGAGGTAGAAAGTCAAACGTTTGGCTGGGAAGATGAGTAAGCATTGTAAAAGAACTCAGACTATAGAATCTTACTTTAGTGCCAAGGAAGATCAGCACATACAACCAGAAAAGGACAGCAAAGTCAAAGATCCTATATCAAAATCCTCAGAGAAGAATACCTGAAAGCCATGATCAGAAAGAGTCTAGACATCATTTTTCAAGAAATTACCAAGGAAAACTTCTCTGATATTCTAGAACTAAGGGTTAAACAGAAATTGAAATAATCTATCAATTGCCTCTGGAAAGGGTACTTTAAAAAGAAAGAAAACTCCTACAAATATTACAGCCAAATTCCAGAGTTCCCAGGTCAAGGAGAAAATATGGCCAGGAGCCAGAAAAAAAATAATTCTAGTATTGTGGAAATACAATTAAGATAACACAAGGTCTAGCAGCTTCGTCATTAAGGGATATGATATTCCAGAGGTCAGAGGAGGATTAAAACCAAGAATCACCTACCCAGAAAAAATAAGTATAATCCTTCATGTATAAAATATCAATTTTTCATATATTAAATTGCTCAGATTCTTAAAATCTGATCCATTTGTATTGGTCTCATAAATTGCTAGGAATCTCACCCACTCCAACCTGTGTTTTAATAAACAGGATTGAAAGAAGGCATGAGTGGTTGAATTCTTTCAAGGCAGACCCAAGCTCCTTGCTCTTGCATTTGGGGGTTCCCAAGACTCTTATACCAAACCAGTTCTACCCATCAAAAACAAAACAAAAAGAACTAACCAAATAAGGATAGATATGGTGTTTTATTTACTTGAAAGCACCACGACATGAAAAAAATTGTCTTACTCTTGAAACTATGAGGATAATTAATGAGGTTCAGAGGCACCCCAAAACGTTGGGGTCCAAAGCCTCCTTGAAAGAATTTGCTCAGATTGTCTTCTAATCAAATAAAAGTTTTTACTGAGGGTAACATACACAAACAAAACAGATCAAGCAGGCTCCTTCACCTCTTAAGAGAGACCCCAGCTTAGGGGGACAGGGGTGGAAGCTCCCTAAGGAGAGGAGGGAGCCCTGCCAAGGGAAAGGGGGCCTGTTTACTTATACTAAACAGAGACGCCCATCAAGAAAGACTCCAACTTAAGGGGAATGCCCCCTAGCCAGGATAGGTTAAAGATTCTTAAAGAGTAAAACTTGTGGTGGCCTGGGAGATGAAGTAACCAGGGAGTTTCTGGCATTATCTATTCCATTGTTCAGCCCTGGGTGGAGGGACAGAGGAGCTCCATTTACTTTTTATATTTCATTGTCCAATCTACTTGAATCTTATCGTCTCCTAAAGTGACTTCAAGTGGTACTTTTCATTGACCATTCTATTTGAATCTCATCATAACGACTAGGCCTCACAGCTTCTGTGGGATAGCCCTTTCCACCACATATTTAGCTCCCATTTTCTATCTTAGCAGGAACAGTGTCTCTAATGTATGGTAGATATGTGATACATCTAGGTCCATGTATAAACTCCATGGGGAAATGACTATTTCTTCAGGCAAGTCCCTTTTATGCTAAAATTGGCTTTGTTCTGTTGCTTCTCTGTCACCACACCAGCTAGCTCCTTCTCCCTTAATATCTGGGTGAATTCAGATATTAATTATTCTGAATTCTGAATATTCTGAATTCAGAATTCTGAATATTAATGTTAGTGTCAAACTGGATTACTACTGAAAGGGGACAGGAGAGAAATCACCATAGTCAAACTACCAAACCTGCTGGATGAGGAAATATTACAATTAAGAGAACTGAGTACTTCATGTAGCCTTTAGAAGGTCTTATATTTGTAGTAGTGTTTCTTCTCTTCTTTTTTGCTAGAATTTGGATGTCTTTGATCATAACATTCCCGGTTATTTGGGGAGCAAGGGCAGGGGAGAAATTTTCCTTGTAAGCACTAGACATCCTGCCAACATATTGGAAGTCTCCAGATTCTTTATTCTAATCCTAAAATCCTTTTGAGTCCAACAGGCTTCTGTTTGAAGGGGTGTTCCATGAAAAGGGCAGTTATAAGAAGGATTTTCTCTGAGAGATTTTAGCCAAAACTAAAGGTGTGTAAGGAGGGACCAAAAGTCAGAGACATAGTGAAAGGTTTTAGGTGACAAATATACCCCTCTCTAGAAAGAGCTAGAAAGCTTTACTGACTCAGTTGCATATTAAGAGGCCAGAAAGATAACAAATTTACCTCCAGGGCACAGATATTATTCATACTTCTGACCCTACATAAGATTCCCAAAGGTATGTGTGAGGTAGAAATGACTGAATTGAAGTAGATCACCCCAAGGCAGTTGATAGTATCTGCTTTGTTAGGAGCACAGTGCCAAGTCCTACATGTGTGCCTCATTACCATTGTATTTTTAAGTCTATGCCCATTCTCCTCCTTCCCCTAGAATTGGCTGTATTTGTGAGAGAATACACCCTTGGTATTAGGAGAATTGTTTTGCAACTATTATTTTGTGGTGCTGTTTACATACATGGCTTTGCTAAAGAACTGAGTCTATTGAGTGATTATTAACAGAAGGTACATCATTGGGACTTGTAAGATAGTGTTAAGAAGGTAGCCACCTACACCCTTGCTCACAGAACCTATGCTCGGTTCAGCCATGGTATAAATTGGGCAAGTAAACCCTGAGAAGCTGTTACGTTATGAAGTAAGCTATGTAACTAATTTTCCTACATTTTCCCTGTTGAATGCAGCAAATCTCAGAGCTAAGAATTGCCTGAGGGCAGTCAAAACCAAGAGTCAAAAACAAGAGGACTACTGAAACCAATTTTAAAAAGAGAAAAAAATATTGCTTCCTTCTGACCAGATGTTATCATTCCAGAGGCTCCCTGGCCTTCTCTGGCCTTTTAGTTGTTATGCACTTACACAACAGCTTCTCAAGGGTGTGCCTCCCATGAGACCCCCTCCCTGCTGAAATGCATTTAACCCTTCCTGCACCCCACCACTTCTGTGCCAGTTGGTGCCTCAAATTGCATTTCCCTTACCTTCATGAAAGATCCCAGTTTTTGCTATTTTGGTAGTCTTCTTTAATTCAGGTTGACATATTTGATATCAGGAGTGAGAGTCAAAGATTCCTATCCAGTGGGTCACTGTTTTCAATATCAGACACCTGGTACCAGCAGCGACCCCTTTTATTCCAGTCTAGATTCTACCAAATTGTTCAGCCTGGGTGAGTCTCTTGAATTTCCTAACTATAGTCTCTTTTTGGTTGAGTTTTTGGCTCTTTTAATTGAGGATTTGTTAAAAGACCCATGGGCAGGTTAGGGTCCATTCCAACAGGTCCCCCTCAAAAGGTACAGATTTGTAATTAGGATTTGTAATTATGGACCATATGGAGCTCTTGATATTTAAGGGTACTGGGACCTCAAAAGAGTGACTTGTAGGTCTCCCCCAAATGAATTTGAACCCAAGCCTTCTTTCAGCCAAAGAAACACAAGGTTTATTAAAAATCCACCATATTGGGGCAGAGCCAAGATGGCGGAGTAGAAAGACTCACCTATGCTAGGTCCGAACCCACAGCCCATAGATTTCCTGTAAAAAGAACTCCTGACAAATTCTGGAACAGTGGAAGCGCGCAGCAACACAGTGAAGGAGATTTCTGCTGCAGAGAGCCCTGAAAAACCGACCACAAAGGTACCCCGGACACGGGAGCGGAGTCCTGTCCTGCCGAGCGCTCCCCGCCCCCGACCCGGCCACACGGCACTGAGAGGAGCGAGCAGAGCCCAGCAGGCGGCAGGGACCTGAATCTCCGGCGACCACGAAGGTCCCTCCACCCACAGACGCACAGGTCAGTGAGAGAGACGGGCTGAGAGGGGAGCGGGGGATCTCCGGGACTCAGACCCCCTGGGAGGCTGCGGCCGCGGCAGAGGCAGCTACGGGCAGAG
>JAQQSK010015238.1:0-10849 GCA_028658325.1 Potorous gilbertii
ACAAAACAGCAGCAAATAAACTTATGGGGGCAAAGACTGTTTCCTTCTGGAAAAAAAAATTTGACTTCCTATTGAAGATCAATATAACCAAATAAATTTACTTACTCTCTAATTAAGTTTAAATTAATTTCCATGTAACAATTTTTTGTTTTTCTTCGGGATTCTTTTTTGTTTATTGTTTTCTCTTTTCATTTTATAATTTAATATTTTTTCAACATTCTTTTTTCAGACTTTGAGTTCTAAATTTTCTTTCTTTTAAAACAATAACCTCTATGAGATAATAGATTTTACCATTTATTCTTTCTTTGTTCCTTGCTCTTTTTTAGAGCAATTTCCCAATAGATAAATGGTGAAAGGATATTGACTGTTTAGTCAATTTTCAAAGGAAAAAATCTGAATTATCAACAGCCATACAAAAAATTGCTCCAAATTGCTAATAATAAAAGAAGTGCAAATTAAAACAACTCTGAAGTTCTAATAACACTGATTTGAAAGATGACCAAAAAGGAAAATGATAGTTGTTGAAGGAGCTCAGGAAAAACAGACACTATAATACACTGTTGGTTGAGCTATGAATAGATCCAATCATTCTGGAAAGCAATTTGGAATTATGTACCCAAAGTCACTAACCCTTTCACTCAGTGATATTATAAACCCTAAAAAAAAAAAAAAATCAAAGAAAATACAAAAATATTGTTACAGGTCATTTTGTAGCACCAAAAAAACTGGAAATTAAGAGGTAATCAGTGGGTGGACAACTGAACAAATTATGGTATATAAATGCAATGGAATATCCTGTTGCAAAAAAATGATAAAAAGGACAATTTCAGAGAAACCCAGGAAGACATATGAACTGATGCAGAGTTGAATGAGCAAAACCAGAACATTTTACATGATAACAGAACAATTTACATAATAACAACAACATTGTAAAGACAAATAACTTCGAAAGACTTAAGAACTCTATTCAATGAAATGATCAACCATAATTCCTGAGGAACTATGATGATTCATGTTACCCAACTCCTGACAGAGAGGTGATGCATTCAAAATGCAAAATACGACATAAAGTTTCAAACATAATAAATGAGGAAAGTCATTTTGTATGAGTATGTATATTTGTTATGTAACTGGGTTTCCAAGAGAGTCTAGTGTACTTTGCATGGGTATACATATGTGGAAGGATAAATGATTCCTGGTTGGCTAAAAGGAGCTAAGCTTGATGCTGTATATTTGTGTAAAGGACTGAATTGGTTGCCGAGTTCCTTGGACTGGAGAGATATCAAAGGGAATGCCGGGAAAGAGGGAGAGAAAGACTAAAAGCCTCAGACATATACGGGAAGTAAGTTCCCTAACATGCCCCCAATTTTGAATTTGCCACCTTAGAGACTTTAAAGAAAAAAACTCCCCTTAGGTGAGAGCAGGACTTCTCTCTTAGTTTTTGAATTGATCTTTTATCTCACTCTCATCAAAAGTGCTCATATTTCTGGTATATTAGAGAATTTCTAAAATTTTCATTTGCTATTTGCTTAGATAAACTGCTTTACCATTAGTATTCACTAATTGTGATGGTGGAATAATAGAACAGTCAATCTTCCACTTTTGGGGTGGTCATGTTCCTAGAAAATGGCACAAAAGTCAAAAATGCCAATGCTAATACATGAACCAGTAAAAATAAGAAATAGGGAGTTAGCTTTCTGTGATCACCAAAAATTGTAACATTTCACTAACAATTTCTGAAAATACACTTTTCTGAATACAATTCCTCATATAAGAAAACATTAGTTCTGGTAATGTACACTTTTCCTAACTCAGTAACCATGACATAACCCATAAAATGCAGCACACAATATAAAATTGGTAACATGAAAAACATTTTTTTCTTGCTGGTAGTTCCTTAGGATTGTATAACCTTTTGTGCTAACATCTCAACTTTTTTTAAAAAATTAATTTCAGATAATATTCACTTTTCATAATATGAAATATGCGGTACAATTAATATTGTGCAGAAAATAAAATTCTTAAAACTAAAACTTTTTTTTAACCTAAATCTTAACTTCTACTGTGTAAGATAGCAGTGTGAGGACATTGTACTATATACCATACTTCGATAAACCTCTCTACCTTGGCTACCCCCTGAAAATAAGGAAAAGAATTGTGGGGGGGCGGTTTGAGGAGGGGAGGGAGATCATGACCTAAGTCCACTTTCCAACTTAAATCTCTCCCATCTCTTACCTCCCTCCAACTCACATGAGTCTATGGAACGAATAATTCTGACTATGACTCTTCACCTTCAATCCCTCAAAATCTTTCCATAAGTCTTTCCTCTCTTTCTGTGAATTCTTCCCACCTATAAAATGAGGAGGTTGAACCAAATGCTCTCTAAGCTTCCTTCACATTCTGAATCCTATGATCCTATCTCTTGCCTAAGCTGCTTATTCCCATTCCACATCAATGTCTGACACATTCATCATTAGTATCCCTTGTTAGAAAGAGAGACTTGGAAAGATTCCTGGCTCTCATTAAGGGTATGTAATTCTATTTTTGTCCTGTTCCCTCTTCTATTTCAGAGCAAGGACCTAAGCCCATGGTCACAGATTAGGTATTATAGATTTAGAGCTGGAAAGGATTTTAGACATCATCTAACCCAACCCCTTCATTCTAAATATGAAGACTATACGTCGTTGTCATCAGGTTACTCCCCCACCCCACTTTAAGTCTTTCACTAAAAAAGTGTGGATAAGGTTCAGAATATTTTAGAGCCTCTAAACCCTTAGGACAGGTTTTCTTAAACTTTTTTGTGTTGGGGACCATTTAGGTAGTTTGGTGAAGCCTATGAATCACTTCTCAGAATAATAATTTTAGATATGTAAAATAAAATACATAAAAATATAAAGAAAAACAATTATATTCAAATACAGCTATCAAAATATTTTTTAAGAAAACAAATTCACGGACCCCAGGTTAAAAACCTCTGTCTTCAATCATGAGCAAGAGCTTCTGGGTTTATAGAGAAAGGAATAAATGGGGATCGTTGGATACTCTCCCTGTCTCTCTGTCTCTGTCTCTCTGTCTCTCTCTTTCTCTGTCTCTCTGTCTCTGTCTCTCTCTCTGTCTCTCTCTGTCTCTCTCTCTCTATCTCTCTCTCTCTCTCTCTCTCTCTCTCTCTCTCTCTCTCTCTCTCTCTCTCTCTCTCCCTCTCCCTGTCAAGTTTCTGGTTTCACCAAAAAAAGAATAAAAAAGGTTAAGTTATGTGGATAGCTCTCTTTAGCCTCACTGGGGTCTTCCTGTCTGAGCCCAAGTCATTTCCCTTAGTTTGCAACTAATTTAGTATAGCAAGGACGCTGGCTGGGACAGGGAAACTGAAAACAAATTGCACGCGCACACACACACACACACACACACACACACACACACACACACACCCCTCAGTCCTGTCTCATTCCACATGGCATCTTGGTGTCTCTTAGTTGTTCACTACACATTGCCATTTCCTTCAGAGATTCATTTCTCTTCATTAAACAGGTTTCTGATGAAGTTATTAATCAGTGAGACAGAAGATGCTGCTGCAAGCATTCTGTGTGCTCTGACTGATCAGCCTAAATGTTGTTGCTGCCGGTTAAGGGGGGAGGGGAGGGAAAAAGTGGGGGGAAGGGTACGAGAGTGATGCATTGTGGGTAAACACACATCGGCTCTCTCAGTGATTACTTTCAAAGTAATTAGTTTTTAAATCAGGCAGATGTTTCAAGAACCACTTACTCTGGACAGTTTTAATTATGTGCACTCTTTTTTTTTTCTGATTATTTATAGCTGTCTTCTCTGAAAGGGAAAGATATTTCCTCCACCCTCAGCATTAATTCCTCTCCAACTCCTCTGTAGTTCTCCCTGCATGAGCTGTTTTCCTTGAAAATAGCAATGAGATTCCAGAATTGAGCATCCTCTCCCTAGACAGCTGAACAAGTCCCCATGATGTCATACGCCTAGGTAGGGCTTCTGCCAACATGAGTATTTAGGGGGTTCATCCCAGGGCTTACTCATCAAAATATTTCCAGGGTCCTATTTGCCTTCTGGGCTCATCCTTCCTTCTGCCCTTCACATTCTGGCTGCAGCCTAACTTTCGAAGCTGACTACAGGTTACTAACCCTCAAGTGTTCTACACTCAAGCCAAACTGTCCTGCCTATTCTCTTCTGCATGTGGCATCCCATCCTCCATCACTGCATCCCATACATGGACTGCTCTCTCTCCTCACCTCCACCTTTTGGAATCCCCAGCTCTCTTCAAGCTTGTGTCACCTCTTTCTAGAGTGTTTTCCAAATATCCCCAGTTATTAATGCCCTGCCCAAATTCCCCTGTATTTATTTTGCAGACAGCTCACATTTACTTATTTTGTGAACATGTTTTATCTCCCTAGTAGAATGCAATCTCAAGGGGTTGTCTCACTTACATATTGGTATCCCAAGTGAATAGCACATAGTAAGCTTACTGTTATGACTATTACAAATATTATATCATTTGATAAGTGCACACTTGCTGACTAGGTGGAAAATTTCAAAAAGTGTGTGTTTTGGCATGCGGCATGTCCATGTTATACCCCAGCAGAGAAAAAACAAAAACTAAAAACAAAAACATGTTATGCCAGGGTAGGAGCCTGTTTCACATCTTCCCCTCTATGATTCATGGGAAGAAGATTCTAGAAATCAGATTCCTGTATCCACACTCAAAGCAAAAAACCATAATTTCTGGAGAGGTAGAGCCATTGTGGCAGGTGTCCCTGGGTATCATTTCTTGTAAATAAATAGAGACAAGAGGCATGTATTTTTTAGCCTAGTCCAAGGCTACAATTCATATTCAGCTATCTCCTTAAGCAATCCAACTGAGCAGGATTCCTGGGTCCTTTCCACTGCCCACAATGAAGCCCTCCCACCACTAGGATCTCTCTTCTCTAGGGAAGACAGAGATCCAACACATCTACCAGGAACAAAACTTGGTTGGACAGAATCGGAAAAGACAAACAAGATTTCCAGACTGCGACAGGAAGAAAACTGTCATTTTCAACACTGGGCTTGTTTTCATTGACAAAAATCTCACATTTTCTGTGGTCTTGTATCTCTCCTAGCAGACAGCAGAAGCTCAAATCTTCCTATGGTTTATTCTTAGAAGACAGGCTAAGTGAAGGGTTGCATTCTAGGCATGGAGGACATGTCACCAGTGAAAAGGAATGTCAGTGGAAGGTCCTGGGCCTGACAACTAACAAGTAGGTCAGGGTGGCTAGATCATAAAGTATATGGAGGGAAGTAAAGTATAAGAAGGCTGGAAAGATAGAAAGGGGCCAGGTTATAAACAGCTTTATATACTAAACAGAGACCTTTGATCCTGGAGGCAATAGGGGAAAAACTGGCATTTGAAGAGGGCAATGAAATATATAATCAGACCTGGGCTTTAGGAAAATCACTTTGACAGCTGAATGGAGGGTAATTGAAGGAAGACAGATTGGAGGCAGGCAGACCAATTGGAATGCTTTTACTTGACCAACTATGACTCCAAAGGACCAGTGATGAAAGATCCTGTCTACCACCTGAAAAAGAGGTGATGAACTCTAGAGTATAAGATGAGATATAGTTAATAGTAAAGGTAGGGATTTGTTTTGCTTGACTTTATATATCTGATACAAGGGTTTAAGAGTGTCTTTGTTGTTTTTGACGATGTTCTTTAATTTTAGGGAAGGGTTGGAGAGAAAAGAAAAAGTATTGATAAGGTTGTCAAAATGGGGGAAAAAGGTGATTGAAGCATTTTCTTATTAATTAATTTTTAGTTTTCAATATTCACTTACACAAGATTTTGAGTTCCAAATTTTCTCCCCATCTCTCCTCCCCCCACCCCAATATGGGGCATTCTGATTACCCCTTCCCCCAATCTGCCCTCCCTTCTATCACATACACACCCTTCTCATACCCTTTCCTTTCATTTTCCTGCAGGGCAATATAGATTTCCATACTCCATTACATGTATATCTTACTTCCCAGTTGCATGTAAACACAATTTTTAACATTCATTTTTAAAACTTTGATTTCCATATTCTTTTCCTCCCTCCCCATCCACCCTCTTTGAGAAGGCAAGCAATTTGATATAGGTTATACATGTGCAGTCGTGCGAAACACTTCTAAAATAATAATGTTGTGAAAGACTAACTATATTTCCCTCCTTCCTATCCTGCCCTCCATTTACTCTATTCTTTCCTTTGACTCTGTCTCTCCTCAAAAGTGTTGGCTTGAAGCATGTTTTAAGGACATGTAAAACATTATCTCCCTATCCCCTGCTGCCTGAAGGCCGGCTAGGTTAGATCTTCACTCCTCCCCAAGAGTTCCTTATACCTTTAAGAGGATTGGAGGTCTAGCTTATCTACCACTGACTCTAGTCCCCACTGATGGTATCCCCTCAATTGTAAGGGGTGTCCTTTTTACCTCAATTCCCTTAGCTAAGAACCATCAGATTAACTTTCACACAGAAACATTTATTTCAAAAGGTATAGTCATAAATATACAAATTTGTTCCCCCAACACATAAGGGGCATAGTCCTCCCTACCCACCCCGCTCAGTCTCTGAGGAAGGGAAAAGAATTAGCTTTGTTGTTTATCTCAGTTCTATAGAGTACAATTCCAGTTCTAAATCTAAAATCTCCCACAGGTTTAAATCTTTAGGCACCCCGGCTTCTCAAGGGTTCCATGCTGGGCTGGTTGACTACATTACCCCTTACTGTCTCAGTTCATGATGCCCATGCTGTGGATGACTGGGAGCTTCATGCCCTGGAAGCTGATGATGAGTGCCAAAAAGAGTGAAGCAGAAATTAAAGCAAAATCGAAAAGAGAGTGAGGAGTGGGGAGGTATGTGTGGAGAAAAAGTGATCTCCCTGGTTTTAAAGATACAGTAGTCAATTAAAGGAGGCTACCCCCACTCACATGGTAGGGGACACAGGTCTCTAAGTTCCCAAACTAGGCATGAACAGACCAGAAGAGATGGAAAGAAGAAAACAAGAATTTATTAAGCATAAAATACATGCCAGGCACTGGGGATACAAATACAAACAAAAAGAGAAACAGGCCCTGTCTTTAAGGTGCTTGTATTCTAATATGACCAGATAATACACAAAAAGGAGATGTACAGGGGTGAGGAGGAAGAAGGAAAAGATGGGGATACCCAGTACAAGGGAATGGTTTTAAAAGGGCAGAAAGTCAGGAAAAGGCTCAGAAGGGGAATAGAGGCAGGCCAATCTTTGTCTTGCCCTCCAGGGGGAACTCACCAGTGGGAAGGGGGAGCACCTGGCATGACCAAGGCAAGGAATCCCCCAGGAACTGAAGGAAGTTCCAGGATTAGCCAGCAGTAGAGGAGACATGGCTTTGAAGTCCAAAAATTCAGAAACAGGGCTGGGAGGGGAAATGAAGGCAGGTTAGCATGGGCTATTCCACAAAATAGAAGTTTCAGGATTTCCTCCTTTATCCCTGTCTTACATAAGGAAGTGACCCCTCTCCCTGCTGAGTCAAACCCTTCTACATGCACAAGCCATTCCATCTCATAGTGTCTTCAACAAATTGTCATCTCTGTCGTCCCCATTCTCTCATGTTTCCATCCTGCCCATAAATACGCCAATGTCTCCCTCATCCTCAAATACCTTCGCTTGAGCCATCCAGCCTATCTATCTATCCATCTCTCTGTCTGTCTGTCTATCATCTTTTCACATACATATATGCCTGCTTATCTATCTATGTCTACATAGTTTTTTGTTGTTCAGTCACTTTCCAGTTGTGTGACTCTCCATGACCCCATATGGGTTTGTCTTGGCAAAGTTGCTGAAGTGGTTCACCATTTGCTTCCCCAGCTCATTTTACAAATAAGAAAACAGGCAAACAGGGTTAAGTGACTTGTCCAGGTCACACAGCTAGTAAGTATTTAAGGTCAGATTTGAAATCAGGAAAATGAGTCTTCCTGACTTCAGATCTGTCACTCTATCCACTGTGTCATCTAGCACACACACACACACACACACACACACACACACACACACACACACACATATATATCTATATAAGTATGCATATATGTGTGTGTATGTGTGTATACATATATATTTATATAAAATATATGTATATACATATATACACATACACATACACACATATATACATATACCTATCTATATAAGTATATATATATATAAATGTTTTTATATACACATACATACACACACATATATACATACACACTTATACACACGTCTATGTGGGTATGTATACATAAATGTGTGTGTGTGTGTGTGTGTGTGTGTGTGTGTGTGTGTGTGTGGCTAAACTTTGGTAGCTGAAGAGGCTTCCTACAATAGGTTTCTCTGGTTCCTTTCCTCTTGCTTTTTCAATCTGATTTCTGACCTCATAATTTAACTGAATCTGCTCTCTCCAAATTTACCAGTGACCTCTCTTAATTGCTCAGTCTATCATCCTTTTCTTAATCCTCCTCCTTCTTGACCTCTCTGCAGACTTTGACACTATTAAGCACCATCATCTCCTTGATCCTGTCTTCTCTCTAGATTGTTATGACACAATTCTCCTCTGGTTCTGCTTCTATCTATGTGACCAATCCTCAGTATTCTTTAATGGATCCCCAGCTAGACCACATCCACCATATATGGGTATCCTACAAGGTTCTGTCCTGGACCCTCTTCCAATTTCCCTCTAAACTATCTCCCTTGATTGCCTCATTAGCTCCTAGGGTTCAATTATCATCTATGCAAATGATTCTTAGATCTCCTGGTCCAGCCCTAACCTCTTTTAGCTGCCTCAATTTCACATCTCCAACAACTTTAATTCAATATCCCATAGACATATCAAACTCAACATGTCCAAAACTGAACTCACTATCGTTACCCTAAAATCCTCCTCTCTTCCTGTCTTTCCTATTATGTCTAGAGTACCACCATCTCCTTAGCCACCCAGGCTTACAGTCCAAGTGTCATCCTCATCTCCTTGCTCTCTCATACCTGCTACGTCCAAGCAGCTGCCAGTTCCTGTTGTTTCTATCTTCATCGTAGCTCCCATTTATGTCCCATTTATGTCAGTTCTCTCTGACACTGCTGCCACCCTAGTGCAAGGTCCTATCACTTCATGCCTATACAATTGCCAATTTCATAGTTAGTCTTTTTTGTCTCAGTTTCTCCTCATTCTAGTCCCTCTTCCTCTCAGCTGCCAAAATAATCTAAACAATCTGACTATGTCACCCACAACCCACTCTCGTAAACTCCAGGGGCTCCCCATTACCTTCAGAATCAAATAGGAAATCCTTAAAAAGGCATTAAAAGCCTTTTATAACCTATTTTTCCAGTCTTCTCACACTTTGTTCTCCATCATCCTGTCTGATCCAATGACACTGACCTCCCTGATGCTCCTTCCATAAGACTCCATGTACAGATTCTGGGCACTTTGTCCCCCATGTCTACAACCTTCTCCTTCTTCATCTCTCCCTCCTGGTTTCTGTCTTCCTTCAAGTCTCAACTAAAGTCTGAGCTCTCCCAGTCCTCCTTAATCATAATGTCTTCCATCTGAGATTATCTCTAATTTATTCTCTATAGTTTCTGCTTGCACATCGTTGTTTGCATTAGATTGTGAGCTCCTCAAGAAAAGGGATTCTCTTTTTTTTGGTCTTTCTTTATATCCCCAGGGTTTACCCAAAAACCAAGGTCATCCATTGCATCCCAGGCCATTGTCAGTCATGACTTTTATCTGGCCAGGGGACTTCGATGACTCTGGAGGACAGAGTGAAGCTGACGATTTCATGAAGCTCTATTTCACTTAAATCCAATTCACATGTAAGTCAAGACATTGCCCTTATGATGTCACTGGTCCTCCTGAAAATGAAGAACTAACATCATCAACAACAAAAACTGGGCTTAGCACAAAGTCTGGAACAAACATGGTGCTTAAAAATGCTCATTGACTTGACTCAAGAAAATCAGTAATAAAATAACTTTGAAAATAGCACACTGAATTGATTTTATACTTGGAGGAAGAATCAAGCTGTAGAAGGAATAATTCATAGCTATCTGTGCAATTCTCCCTTTGTGTTTTGCTCTGTCTGTGGAAAAATCATCTTACTTGGTTCTTGTTAAATTCAGAACAAAATTATTTTTCATTTTTAAGTTATGGCAACAGTCTAGGAAAGATGTGATGAGGGTCTAGGTTTTTGACAGCTGTGCATGATGTGCATTGCCCCAAAGGACTACCAGTGATAATTCAGGAAAGATCCCTTGTCACCTTTGGCATCTGCTCTTGGACTTTCTTGTCTCCCCAGTCATCTTGTCTCCCCAGCACTATAGTGATTTGCAAAGTGTGTTTTTAAGAAGTATATAGCCTCCCCAACAAAGAGGCACAAAAATTGGTAGAATGTCTCTCCCACTAAACACTTGTCTGCACTGGAAAAGGCACATAAAATTTTTTGCTTGTACACCCCAAGCCCTTTTCCCAACACCAGGTCACAGTCAATGATCAAAGAGGCTACAAAAGCTGCTTAACAGCTACTGAAGGAATGGCATAATGGAAATAGCAACAGTTTCTGCAATCCTAGGACCTCTTTCCACACTTTTTATGTAACCATGGGCAAGTCATGTCACCTCTTGGGGCCTCAATTTCCCACTTTGTAAAATGAAGGGGGAATGTTCTCTTTTGTCCCTTCCAGTTCAGAATCCTTTAATTTTAAATTATTTTCTGGAAAGAAATAAAACAAGTGAAGTAAAAGAATAAGAGGGACAAGGATTACAATGGATGTTCCCTATTTTTTAAAGAATGTGTGAAAGATTCAGCATCT
>JAQQSK010015239.1:0-10848 GCA_028658325.1 Potorous gilbertii
AAAACTGAGTATAACACTTCAGGGGAAAAACTGGTCTTTCAATGAAATAGAGGACTTTCAAGCATTCTTGATCAAAAGACCAGAACTGAAAAGAAAATTTGACTTTCAAACACAAGAATGAGAGGAAGCCTGAAAAAATAAAAAGCAAAGAGAAGTCTTAAGGGACTTACGAAAGTTGAACTCTTTACATTCCTACATGGAAAGACAATATTTGTAACTCTTGAAACTTTTCAGTATCTGGGTAGTTGGTGGGATTACAAGCACATACACACACACACACACACACACGTGCACGCACACACAGAGACAGAGAGCAAAGAGTGAATTGAATAGGATGGGATCATACCTTAAATAAATAAGGTAAATATATAAGAGAAATGTATTGGGAGGAGTGAGGGTGAAATGGATTAGGGTAAATTATCTCTCATAGAAGAGGCAAGCAGGAGCCTTTTATAGTGGAGGGAAAAAGAGGAGACCTGAGGAAAAAAATATGAAGTTTACTCTCATCACATTCGACTAAAGGAAGGAATAAAATGCACACCCATTTTGGTATGAAAACGTATCTTAAAATACAGGAAAATGGGGGAGAAGGGGATAAGCAGAGTGGGGGGATGATGGATGAGAGGGCAATGGGAGGAGGGAGAAACTTGAAGTCAACACTCAGGGAGGGACAGGATCAAGAGAGAGAATAGAAGCAATTGGAGGCAGGATAGGATGGAGGGAAATATGGGTAGTCTTGTGCAGCACGACTATTATGGAAGTCATTTGCAAAACTACACAAATATGGCCTATATTGTATTGTCTGCCTTCCCAAAGGGAATGGGTGGGGAGGGAGGGATGGGGAGAAGTTGGAACTCAAAGTTTTAGGAGCAACTGTTGAGTATTGTTATTGCTACTAGGAAATAAGAAATAAAGGTAATGGGGAATAGAAAGTTATCTGGCCTTACAGGACAAAAGAGAAGATGGGGGCTAGGGAAGGGAGGGATGATAGAAGAGAGGGCAGATTGCTAATAGCGGAAATTAGAATGCTTAGTGTATTGGGGTGGGGGAGGGGACAAATGGGGAGAAAATTTAGAACCCAAAATTTTGTGAAAATGGATGTAAAAAGTTAAATAAATAAATTTATATTTAAAAAACGCAAAAGAAAAAAGTCATGAAATGTGAGTCAACAGCTTGCCAAAAGAGAGCCAAAAAATATTGAAGAAAATAACAACATTTAAAAGTTGACTAATGTAAATGGCAAAAGACGTCCAAAATAGATTCCAAAAATAAAATTCCTTGGAATATTGTACCAAAATTCCAGAGTTCCCAAGTGAAGGAGAAAATAATTACAAACAGCCAGAAAGAAGCAAGTCAAGTATTCTGGTAATACAATCAGGATAACACAGGATTTAGCAACATCTACACTAAGGATTTAAAGGGCTAGGAATGTGTTATGCAGATGTCAAAGGAGACAGGATTCAAACCAAGGATCACCTAACCAGCAAAACTGAGCATAATTCTTCCAGGAAAAATGGAATTTCAATGAAATATAGAACTTCCAAGCATTCTTTTGGAAAAGACCAGAATTAAATGGAAAATTTGACCCTCAGATACAAGCATCAAGAGAATCATTGAAACATAAACAGGAAAGAGAAGCCTTAAGGAACTTATTAATCTTGATCTCTTTACATTCCTACATGGAAAGATGTTATTTGTAACTCATGAGATCTTTTTAAGTATTAGGGTAGTTAGAGGGAGTGCGTGTGTGTGTGTGTGTGTGTGTGTGTGTGTGTGTAAGTACGTATGGGTATATTATATATGTGCAGGTATGTATATGTATATGGGTGTATGGGCGTATATATATAATATATATACAGACTATATATATTTTATATAATAAATATTTTATATATAGACATACCTATATATGTCTGTATATATAGACAGTATACAAAGTGAGCTTACCATGAAGGAAGAATACTTAAAAATAAAATTTGCTTTTGAGTGGAATGTACTAGCAGTAAGTGAAAGGGAGAGGTAGAAGGTAGCAGGTTATTTCACATATAAGAGGCAAGAAAGAGTTTTTACAACAGAGAGGAAGAGGGGATAGATGAAAGAAAATAATTGAGTCTTCTTCTCATTGGATTTGGCTTAAGGAGGGAATAACACACACTCATTTGGATATGGAAATCTATTTTACCCTGCAGGAAGACAAGGGGGAAGGGGATAGTAGAGGGAAGATAATAGAGAGGACAGTCAATTGGGGAAACGGATAATCAGAAGGAAACATTATTGTGGGAGGACAGGCCAAGGCAGGGAATGGAATAAATGAAGGGCAGGATAGGAGAAAGTGTAATGTGGTTAGTCTTTTACAACATAACTAATATGTAAGTGCTTTGCACTGTTACACATGTATGACCTATGTGGAAATTCTTATTTTCTTAATGAGGGTGGGTGGGGAGGGAGGAAAGGAAAGAATATGGAACTGAAAGCTTTAATAATGAATGTTAAAAATTGTTTTAGCAATCAACTGGAAAATAAGACATACAGGTAAATGGGTATAGAAATCTATTTGGCCCTGCAGGAAAATAGAGAGGAGGGGATGAAAAAAGAGGGGGTAATAAAAAAGAGGACAGAATGGAGGAAGGGGTCGATGGGGAGTATGCTAAGCTGGGGTGAGGGTGGGGAGAGATAGGGAGAAAATTTTGAATTCAACTTCTTGTGGAAGTGAATGTTGAGAACTGAAAAATAAATTATATATTAAAAAAAAGAATGCTCGGACTTTTGGGATGGGGGGAGAGGAGAGATGAGGAGAAAATTTTGAACTCAAACCTTTGTGGAAATAAACGTTGAAAACTTAAAATAAATTAATTAATAATTTAAAAAAAATCCTTTTCATAAAGAAAGACAGATCCAAACAACTGGAGAAATATCAATGGCTCATCTGTTGACTGAATCAAAATTATTAAACAATTACAGTTCATTTAATTTATTTATTCAATGCCAAAGCAATTCAATACTAAGAAACTATTTTATAAACTAGAAAAAAGCAAAATTTTTCTGGATGAAAAAGAAAAAAGAATATCCAAGTGAGTAATGAAAAAATGTGAAGGAAGGCAGTCTAGAATGACCAGATTTCATAGCACATTACAAAATATTAGTCATGAAAAGAAACTGACATTTGCAAACATAGAGTTGTAGATCAGTTGAATAAGTAAGATACATAAGACATAGCAGTAAATGACTACAGTCATCTGGTAGTTGATAAACACAGGGATCCAAATTTTGGAGAACATACTCGCTATTTGACAAAATTTGGTGGGGGGGAGATAAATAAAAACTAATTTGGGAGAAACTAAGCATAGATTATTATCTTACACTGTTTGCAAATAGGAGTTCAAAATAGATAAATGATTTAGATATAAAGGGTGCCATCACAACAATTTATGAAGATATGAAACACTGTACTTAGCATATCCACGGCCAAGGGGATCTTTTTGATCAATGAATAGAAAGAGAGGATCAGAGGAAGAAAAATGAGTAACTTTCATTATATAAAATGAAGAAAAATTCCAAAACAAAGCTAATGCAGTCAAAGTTAGAAGGAAAGTAGGAAAATGAGAGGAACAAATTATAGCTAATTTCACTAAGGACTAATTTCTCAAAGATAGAGGGAAGTTGGAGGAATTTATTTTTTAAAAATGTCATTACCTGCTTTATAAATGGTATACAGTTTTAAGAAGGCAGATCTGAAAGGTAGCTTTCAGTACAAGGAATCATAGCTACCAATAATCACATGAAAATAAGAAAGAAATCACTATTTATTAGAAATATGCATGCTAAAACAACTCTGAGATACCACTTCATACCTAGGAGACTGGCTAACATGACAGAAAATGAAAATGGCAAATTCTGGAGGTGGCAGGGAAAAATTGGCACACTAATGCACTGTTGGGGGAGTTGTGAACAAATTTAACTATTATGGAGATTTAGAATTAGGCAATTTACTCAAATGGTTATTAAATTGTGCATCCCACATGATCCAACAAATGAACTTTCTACTCTATTATGAAGACATAAAAGAAAAAGGATAAGAACTTATTTGTTCAGGAATATTTAAATCAGCTCTTTTTGCCATCGTAAAAATTAGAAATTGAAAGAATGTTTATTTACTGGGGAATGACTAAAAAGTTTTGACATACGATTGTGTTGAAATACTATTGTGCTATAAGTAATGATGAGGAGAAAGGTTATAATCTTTGTTACTATCACACAACTATTTGCCATTTTTTTCATATAAATGGGTAGTATCCAATCAGTAGTTCTCAGAAAAAGAAATCAAAATTATCAATAGTCAATTTAAAAAAAGGCTCTAAATCATTATTTGAGAAATGTAAATGTAAGTAACTCAGGATCAGCTATCAGATTAACTAAAGTGAAAGAAAGGGAAGTTGATAAAAGCTAGATAGAATATGGGCAAATATGTACACTAATGAATTCCTATGTAAAGATCCACCATTCTGGAGAACCATTTGGAACTCTACGTAAAAGGCTACAAAATAGTTCATATCCATTGACCCAGAAATTTTACTACAAAGAGATCAAAGAAAAGGGGTACATGTACAGAAATACTTGTAAGCTCTTCATTTTTTGGTAGCAAGGATTTGGAAATTGAAGGGATGTCCATAAATTTGGAAATGACTGTATAAAACATGGTATATGATTTTAATTATTATTGTGTTATAAGAAGTTATAAGCAGACAGTTATTAGCAAAACCTGGCAAGACTTATATGAACTGATTCAAAGTGAAATGAACAGAACCTTGATAACTTTGTACACAGTAATAGTATTGTAGGATGATCAATTGTGAAACATTAGTTAGTCTAATCTATATGATGATCCAATATAATTGCAATGGTCCATGATGAAAAATACTATCCATCTGTGGGTAGATCTGATGAATTTTGATTATAATGCAGTGGGCATAAAGACATAAAAAAATTGAACAAACCCACTTTTAAGAAGTAAATGTAATCCAAATGAGATTTGCAATCAAATATCAACTCATGTAATATATATATATATATATATATATATATATATATATATATATATATATATATATATATATGTGTGTGTGTGTGTGTGTGTGTGTGTGTGTGTGTGTGTGTGTGTGTGTGTGTGTGTATGTGTGTGTGTATGTATATAAAACCTTTTCAAGACTTCAAGTGCTATATAAATTTTAATTACTGTATTGAAATGATATATATCCTTCAAGATATAGGGACTTTGAAAAAGCACTAACAATTGACAAAGATTGAAGTCAGAATTGGATAAGAGGAGAAGATTAAGCTTAACCTCTTCTGAGAAGTCACATGGTAATTCGAATAATCCCAAAATATTCCCTGCTTTGCAAATTCATCTGCTTAATATGAGAATTCTCCTGGCAAAAGTCAATGATAGGTAAACATGGAATATTACCTCATCAGAACAATGAAATTTAAAAGCCATAAAAAAATAAAAGAATGATATATGGTTGGTAGAGCATGGTTCAAAATGTAATTTGAAAGGAGAAGTGTTTAAATGGCAAAATGAAGGAAGTATGTGACCTGTGGGAAGGGAAAGGGGTGGAGATTGCAATAACCATGAAAATAGTAGTAGAAACAGAGGAAGGCCTCCATTTTATTCACTAGGTAATCACTGCACTATTCACAAAGGGACTTAAGTCCTTTGAAGATAAAACACAATTATATGAGAATAACAAAAAAAATGATTAAGATGATGGAAAAAAGATCATGATTATAATAATAGTGCACCAAGTTAGTACAGTGGATAGAGCTCAGGGCCTTGAATCAGGATAATATAACTTTAACCTGCCCTCAGAAACTTACTGTGGTCCCTACATATGTCAATTTTCCCCCGTTTACCTTTTTATTCTTCTCTTGAGACTTGTATTTGAAGATTGAGTTTTCTATTGGGGTCTGTCCTTTTCATCAGGCAGGTCTGGAAATAACTTTTTGTATTGAATGTCCATCTCCTTGCCTGAAATATTATACTTAATTTTGCTGGGCAATTGATTCTTGGTTGTAGTGCAAACTCCTTTGCCTTATGGAATATCATATTTCAATCCCTCTAATCTTTCAATGTAGATGCTGCAGTGTCCTGGGTAATTCTCACTGTAGTTCATCGATATTTGAATTGTTCCTTTCTGGTTGATTGAAGTATTTTCTCCTTAAATTGACAGTTCTGGAATTTGGCAACAATATTCCGTGGTGTTTTCAGCTGGGAATCTCTTTCAGGAGGTGATGGGTGAATTCTATTTTCCCTTCTGGAACTAGGTTCTCATGGCTTTCTGGTAGACCAACAATTCTTATATTTTTGTCTCCTGGATATATTTTACAGGTCAGTTGTTTTTCCCATGAGATATTTTATATTTCCTTCTATTTTTTCATTATTTATATTCTGTTTGACTGATTCTTGGTGTCTCATAGAGTCATTAGCTTCCACTTGCCCAATTCTGATTTTTAATATATTTTTTTCCTCAGTTAACTTTTGCATCTGTTTCCATTTGCTCAATTGTTCCATTCAAGGAGTTACTTTCTCCAGTTAAGTTTTGTACTTCCTTTTCCATATGTCCAATTTTCCTTTGTAAGGAGCTGGTTTTCTTCAGTAAATTCTTTTTCCATATTTTTAAAATCATTGAGTGATTTGCCTTCTACCTCTCTAATTTGGCTTTTAAAAATACTTCGTAACCTTTTCGAAAAATGCCATGCGTCCTTGAGACCAGTTCATACTCTCTTCTGAAATTTCAGATGGGAGTACAGTCTCAATGCTGACCTCTTTGTTATTTGTGCTTTGGTTCTTGTCTCCATAGTAAGATTCCACAGTCTTATTTTTTCTGGTTTGCTTTTTGCTAATGATGATTGCTTTTTTCCTGGCTTTTAAAGTGAATCTCTGCTTCTGGGACACAGGGGGCTCTGTACCAAGCTTGTTGTGTTTGGATCTTGAGGTTTTGTGCATTTTGGCCTCTAGTTCTGTCAGCTAGAAGCTAGAATGCAGCAGCTGACCTGGTGCTGTGGTATCTAGTTTGCCTGAGCAGAGACCAGATGAAGCCTTTCAGAGTTTCCCTGGAGTTTCTCTGGAGTTTGCTGTGTGTGTTATGGGGGAGCACTTGTCTGCCACCAGGAGGTTTCTTCTTCTTAGGTAGAGCACAATCTACCCCAGTAAATTTGTAAACCCCATCTGGGATAGTGTCATCTCGTTTCCCCTAGGTGTGCTCAATCAGGCCTGGGGTCCTCGTGTTGACCTTTATGGTCTCCACTCCCCTGGGGTTTAGGATCTCCTCCCTGTTCACTGAGATGTGGCTGTCTGTGATAGTTGTAGTCCTTCTCTGGTCCCCTTCAGTCATGTTAAGATGGACCTCCCTTTGCAATTTTCCTAGCCTCACAGGCTAAGGGACTGTTTACCTCTTTAGCCCATTCCACTACTCCAGGATATTCTCTGGGTTTTTCAAGGTCAACAGGGGGAAGAGGAGAGTATTTACCAATCCTTCTGTTGTCTTGGCTACAAGAATTTCAAAAAGTGACTTACAGATATTTTATTTGTAGGCTGATAGTCTCAGGAGGGACTGCTGCTGTTACCTGGTGTTCTATGCTTCTCTCTCATTCACTTCCACTGGATTTCTATGCTAGGCTTATGTATTTGGGAATTCCCACTGCTGCTGCTGCTTCCTGCTCAGCTTTGCTATGGCAGGGTCTGTGCTGGTATAGCCTGTGCTCTCTGATTTCAGTGCACCTTCAGATCCTTCCCTTGACCTTCCAAGTTGTCCTGAGCTGGAAATCTGCCACACTTTGTCTCCTAATAGATTCTGCCACTTTAAAATTTGTTCAGATTCTCATTGTAGAGGTATCTGAAAGAAAGAATTTTTCCTAGAGTTTAGGCGAAAACTTGTTCTCGCTTTGTCATGTTGACTCTTCCTACCCTTACACTTTTCACAAAAGCCATGTTTGCCTCAATTTCCTCATATATAAAATGGAGATGATGATAGCACCTACCTGGCACGGTTGTGAAGATTAAATGAGATAATAATTCCAAAATGTTTGGCATGTTGTCTGACATTACATAGATGCTATATAAATGTTAGCTATTATTGCATTCATTATCACCACCACCACCACCACTATTATCTTACCAAGTCTCAGTTCTGTTTCTACATTGTTAGGAAAGGAGAAAACAATGAGAAAGAACAACAATTCCAGCTCTTGAGGTGTCCATACTTAGTAGCCAATGAAGATCATGTCAGTGCATTATGGAAACAGGGAAGCACATCATAGCAGCCTTTAAAAAGCACTTGCCCCTATGAAATAACCATTCAGAAATATTCTGCTCGCCTAAAATATATAGCAGAAGTTGACAAATACAAAGTGTACAAATTCAGATCTCAACATTTTAAGAGAAAGTATGCAATTTCGATTCATAAAATTGTTAGAAAAAAATACTTCCAATATATATTTACGTATCAAAATCCCACAATGTCTCACCAAGATTGAGGAAACAATTGCCTAGCATGGAAATCTGAACAAGAGGATCAAAATTTTGGGGAAATAGGGCAATTTAAATAAACTTCCCTGTTTTACTCACTGATTTCAGAACTGAACTGAAGATGATTCAGTGAGATTATTATTAAGATAGATTTACATTTACAAATGTTATCTGACTCCAAAAACAATCTTTTATACGACATTGCAGCTGCACTGTAACCTATAGGTCATCAAATATAAATTAAAAACAAGCAAGCAAACAGAAAATATCCTCATAACTTTTTGCTGTGGGATTTTTTCTATCAGGAATGATTTTTAAAGGATTGAGATTATTTTTTCATTATTCATATTAACAAGTATAATTTTACATGTTGATGGGTTAAAAACTCCATAAAGTGTCAGGAAATTTAAGCCTCTCTTATTGAAAAATATACAATAATAAACACCAGTTTATAAATTACTTACTGTTATCGTACTTTTGTATTATTTCTTGAAATAAATGGAACCTGATGATTGACTTAAAAATATCACGTCACTCACATTTTTGCATAGTTAGACTTTACGTAGATAATTTAAAAAAAAAATCTCCCTATTCAAAGAAAACCAGTTTTACCAGATTTAAGATCACATTATAAGTCTTGGGATAGAATTTTAGTATGACAAAGCTAAATGTTACATGTGAAGCTGATAGATTTACATTGAACACATGGAGCAGTGATGACTTCAAGCTAACTGAGCAAGTGATTATTTTTTTCTCTTCCTTAGAATAGCTATTGCCTCTCCACAAATACTTCATATTACATATTAATTCCCATCACTTAATATTTTGACCAATATTATTCCCAGAATGATCTTTAAATTGTTAGAATAGTCAATTGATCTTAAAAACTGTCACCTAACTAAAATGAATTGATATTTTCCTGATGATTCATAATGCTTTTTGAAATTTTACTTTCCGTTCCAACTTATCTCCTCCATACATGTTGTCCCCCAACCTTTCTCCCCTTTTAGACTTTTGAAAAGGCAAACATCCGTTTGTACATAGAAAGTCATATAAAAATCACATAAAATATTTCTATATTAGACACATTTCAAGAAAAGAAGAAAAGAAAGAGAAACATATATTTCACTTTCCAACTAAAAACTATGAGTTATCTATGCATTTTTCATCAAACCATCATGCTCTTAAAAAATGGTTCCAACAACAACAACAAAAAGGCAGTTTCCAAAGCTGGCAGGAAGCTAATTTTTTTCTTCATTTATTCAGGATCTACTTACTTAGCCTCAAATAAGTTCTAACAATCTTAAAATCATTTATCATTTCCTTTGTGAAACATCATTGATTGGCCAGAACATCCATTACCTTACAGCTGGACATCACTTTTCTGTTGCAAAGCTTCATCATGGCATTTTTCATCTCAGTTATGACAGTATAAGAGACAGTTAGAGATTTATCAATGGGGAAGATACAGATAGGCTTAACATACATGAAAATACAAGGGACAAAGAATACAACAGCTGTGATGTGGGAGATGCAAATAGAAAGGACTTTTTATCGACCTTCTGAATTTTCGGTTTCCAAATGGTGTAGAATGACCCCATAGGAGTTAAGCAAGAGTACAAAGTCAATTGTGCATATTGCTCCCCCACTGGCAACCAAAGAGATGCCAATCATATAGGTGTCTCTACAGGAAAGTTCCAACAAAGGGTACATGTTACAAATGAAGTGATCAATAATATTGGATCCAAAGAATGGGGGACTTAAAATTAAAAGCACCTGAATTAATGAATGTATGAAACCTCCAATCCAGGAAATGACCAGGTGCAGAACACATACAAGCCTTCTCTTAATGACTAAGTAATATAAAGGTGCACAGATGGTTACATAGTGAATATAGGTTGTAAAAACGAGGAGAAAAATTTCAGCCCCACCAAACTGGTGTTCCAAGAAGAGCTGCACCTTGCAAGCTTGGAAAGAAATGGTTGCCTTTACATAGAGCAAGTCTAGAGACATTTTAAGGACAATGGCAGTGGGATAGGTGGCATCCATAAAAGACAAGAAGGCAAGGAAGAAGCACACAGGGTACCTCATACTCTTACTTCCAATGACATTTATGATAATGAGTTTATTGCACACCATAGTTAAAATGTAGATAATTAAGAACATAGCAAATGAGATAAGGATCTTTTTTCTCCGTAATACCTTATTAATATGCAAATAATCCATCAAAAGATGTCACTTTAAACTATTATTGACACTCCAAAATACGTTTATCATATCTTAAGACTGAAAGTGTGCTAAAAAATGCATGCTTTATTGTCTTT
>JAQQSK010015240.1:0-10848 GCA_028658325.1 Potorous gilbertii
CTACAAAATTCTGTTCCACTTAAACCATGAATCTGAGGTGGTGTGGCACTTTGAAAGTTTCTGTGTGATTCATTGCAAACATTATGACGTTTCCTTCATTAGAGTCTTCAAGAAAAAATGTAACTAGGGAAACGGCTGATTCACATAAGAAAACATCTTGAGTTCAGGAGCATTGCCTCCCAGGAGAATGATATGTAAAATTATCCAGGCTGTGATACAAGCACAATTTTGATTCAAAGAGATTCTCAATCCTATTTTCTAGCTGTATCAGTTTGTCAAAATGTCAATTATTTCCTAAAAGAAGGACATAATTTATTGAGTGCTATTTTCACATCATTATTTCTCAGGGAGTAGATCAGAGGGTTTAAGGCTGGGGTCACTGTGGCATAAATCACTGAGGCTACTTTGCCTTTCTTCAGAGTCTGACCTAAACCAGGGAGAATGTATATATAAATTATAGTGCAGTAATATAGGGTAACCACAATAAGGTGAGAAGAACAAGTGGAAAAGGCTTTCTTCTTCCCTTCCTTTGTCCGGATCTTCAAGATGCTGGAGATGATGAAACTATAAGATACCAGGATGAGCAAGAAATTGAAAAGAGCAAAGAACATATCTGCAACAATTACCATTACATTGTTGACATCGGTTGAGGAGCAAGAGAGAGGCAATAGAAGAGGAATCTCACAAAAGTAGTGATCAATGACATTGGGGCCACAGAATGACAAATGAACAGTCATGATGATTTGTATTGTTATATTGACCCAACTGATAGCCCACACTGTACATGCCATGAGACAGCACACTGTCTTGTTCATGATAGTGGTATAGTGGAGGGGCTGGCAGATGGCTGCATACCGATCAAAGGCCATGGCTGTGAAAAGCAAGAGCTCTGCCCCCAAACACAAAGTTAGAAAATATATCTGAGCTAAGCAGCCTCCATAGGAAATGGTGTTTTTGGTTATTAGGTTGTGCAGTAACTTAGGCACCACAGTTAAGGTGGAGAGAACATCCAGCAAGGACAAATTTATAAGGAAAAAATACATTGGAGTATGGAGGCCTGGATTTAGGCTAATCACAGTGATAATGAGTGAGTTACCTGTAAGTGCCACTACAAAAAGTCCTAAGAAGAGGTTGAAGATAAGGATCTGAACCCGCGGATTTTCAGAGAAACTTTGTAAGATGAACTCAGTCACTGAGGAATGATTGTTTGATGCCATATGATTTAGTTGTCAGGTTTCCTTTTGTCAGTGTACACCCACAAAATCCAACCCACAATAGATTACATCGTTTACTGAAGAGAAAAAAACAAAGATCTGAATTAAAATTAGACAAATAAAAGTGCTTTAATATTCCAACCTCAAATTTTGACAAAATCACCTGACTATATTACACTACAGACCAAAATTAGGGAAATATTTGGTTAGTGAGATCTCCTCTCACTGAATTCATTCTCCCTAGAGAATTAAATAAAACATAGGCACATGCATCATCATCTTCATCTTCATCTTCCTTCAGGGAAATCATAAACATGTTCATCAGATATTTCATAATAGTACCTTCACTGTTTTGTTGAAAGCTCCCTTTACTATCTCAGTCATGAGGCAAGCCCACTTAACATTAATTGTATAAATTATTTGTTTCAGTCTGAAGTGGTATAGATGGCCATAATTTGGAATTCTCTAAACTATTAGAGGCCAGAAAAAAAATTGATGTTCAAGATATAGATAGTGGAGGTACATGCCTGAAGACTGGTGGAAAGAAGTGTTTCATCTGTAATGGAAACTAGCCCAGAACCAGGATCAGAAACAGAATATAAGTGTAATTCAAAGAGATTTGACCCAAGGTTAAGTAATTAGGTGGTACAGGGGAGAAAGTGTTGGACCAAGAGTTAGTAAAATCCCGTTGCAAATCTCACTTCACACATTATTAGTTATATGACTTGGGCAAGTCATTGAGTCACTGTCTGCTATTATGACCTTCATTTTCATTTAAACATTCAGTTTCCTCAGTGATATTGTTCCCTTTTCCCTTTTAAGTTCAATATATAGATAAAATGCAGTTTCAACATAGATTTTATTCGTGTCTTACTCAGTTATCGCTCTTTTATGCCTTTCTATGCAGGACCAGCTCCCCTTTCAGTTTCTTCTAATCTCACCATAGTTGCGCAGCTGCTTCTAAAGCATTCATAACTCTTCATCACAATGTTCCCTTGAAATGACTGGTAATGTCTCTTAACAACCTGCATAACATAAAGAAATCTTTAAAATATAGTTTATTAACATTCACAATGAAGTAATTGAAAATGTGATCCAGATAACCTGATTTTACCCCTCATGCATTTTCTTCTACCATTTTGTCTCAGATTGATTATTATTCCCCTTTTCTTACTTTTTCTTGGTGATATACTCAGTGTCTGACATGATATTGATTAGACATAGGATGAAATTATTGTCTTACTTGAATACTAGACTTCATTTTATGTAAAATGTTCTCATTTCAATTACCAGTCCTGCCATCATGTAGTTACATTTTCAATAAAGCTATGTTCTAACAAGTTATTAGTTCAAAGAAGGCACCATTTTTAATTTTTCCTATAAATTAAAGAATAACAGGAATACATTTAAAATTATACTAAGGTGGCAAATTTGATCTAAGAAAACATATATTACCTATATAGGCAATTGTTATTGAATAAAAACCACTGGGACAAAGGGTATTATCATGTGAAAAATCTGCCAACCTTTATGGAGGTTTTAGTGGAGTTCTTTCTAGTCTTTTAGTGAACTCATATAATAACTGGCCAGAGTCTATTCATTCTTCTAAATCTAGGAAATCCTTCCTTTATAATACTGAATGATGATTGACTCCTTGAAGACTTGAAACCACAAATTTTAAGAACATGACCACAAAATTGAGAGGATTTTGCCTTTCATCAAATGAACTTTCAAAAACTGTTACCAAAATGTACTTATCATTTGTCCATAAAGCTGTATAACCTCTTCCTTGATAAGATTAGTTTTCATATGGAAGAATCTGTATTAAAGGGCACAGTAGAGCATAAACTTGGTAAAAGATTGTAATATCAACCATATTACTGGCCCTGTGTCATGCTCTGTGTGTGGCAAAACTGGTGATGTTTGAGAGATTTTCTTTATTATCATAGGAAAATAGTGGGTAAAGAAACTGTCTCTACTAACAGAGTGTACTGCCTTCCCTCTCACTTTCAGTCTTTGAGAGTTGCCTAGAACAATGATTTGCTCAATATCATAGTCCCTCTATGTGTTCAAGATAGGACTTAGATACAGGTCTTCTTACCTTTAAGTTCAGTTTTTTACCATTGTACCACACATCCTCTCAAAACTAAAGGAAGTACAAAGATTCATAGAGCTACAGAATTTCAGATCTGGAAAAAATCTTGAGAGATCATCAATTTACTACTTTCATTTGACAAAGAGGGTATTAAACAGGAGAGGAATTTATCCAATGTCTCACACAGCCTATACAAGCTTTATAGAAATTAAAACAATAGAAATACCCTCCTCCTTGTAAAATGAGAAGATTGGACCTATTTGAGAATATATGATACAAGAACTTATGAACAATCTGTAAATTCTGTTATGACTCCAAATTTAGGATCTTCATCTTACTCAGACTCTCAAAGCTCACAGAACTGGGCATAGATTCTAGCTTATTAGACTCAGTTTCACAAATCGTAATTCAGTGCATTCTGTCTTTGCTGAGTATAACTTAGTATTAACATGATGATTTCCCTGTTTTTAACAGTTTTACTTTTTCCTCAACAAGACTTGGTGAGAGTTTGTCTTCCCCAGTTAGGATATAAGCTCCTTAATCACAAGGGCTTCTTTTGTTTCTACTTGTCTTTGCACTGTGAGTCCTACATATAGTGTCAGGCACATTGTAATTCCTTAAAAATACTTTTAACCTTGAATTGGTGACTTGACTTCTAAACAGTCTCTTATGAGGAAGGACATCACCTATGTTAGTTCCTCTGCACCATTAAGACAACACAATCAAAATGTGTTGATAGGACTTGTATAAATGAAAAGGTTAGTACAGACTATATTCCCTTTTGAAAATGACAACTTTCCTGTCCTGAACATGTTTCTGAAAATGTATCAGTATCAAGTCCTTGGTCACCGACTCCTGAATTCTAGTTCCCTTCTTATTCTACCTTAACACTCACACACACACACACACACACACACACACATGCATCACCCCCTGTCTTCATAATCCCTGCCCCAAAGTCACAAAATATTAGCAGGCAATTGAGAAAGGAGATTAAATATTTGAGGAAATATTTGAAATTGACAAGATAAGTGAGTTTCCAAGACAATGGGTTTTCCAAACAAAGGAGTAGGTTGATTTGGTGTCACTTACCATCTGTGATGAAGCAATGCAAAGTGGAGAGGGAGAAGGTGGGCCCAGTCGTAACTGGCATTTTTGTCACTTGTCATCTCTCCTTTGTGTTCCCCTGTCTCTATCCACCTCTTGCCATTGTCTCCACCAAAGAAGACAAAAGAAATTAGCTAAAAGCAAGAGCTGAAGCCATAGCAATGTAGAAGGGTCCACTTCATGCTCCTGGTAGCCGATAGATTGAGACAAATTTTATTAGAAGCTTCTGGAACAACAATTTAGGAGCGAAAACTTAACCAGTTCTCTATCATAACATACTAACAAGGATGCAACAGAAAGTTCCTAAAACACTCAGGTTATTTCTCTGCTATTAAAAACAAATTTTGAAGAAATCTATATGCTTGTACAAAACATGGTTTTGTTCATGATTCCTTTTCATCCTTACACAGTATAGTATAAATGTAATTGTCTTCATTTTGGAAATGAGAGATCAGGCTTGCAGAGTTCAACCAACTTGGCTGACAAGAGAAATCATTAGTGGCAAAGTTAGATCTTTCTGATTCTAATCAAATCAGATCTGTTTCTAACCTTATTAGATCTAATCAACTATAATTCTAATTAGATCCTTCTTTTTCAAACTTCAATTCTCTTTCTGCTATATCGGGCTGTCTTTCTTGAAATAAGTGGTTTAAACACTGGAATGATTGCACGATCCCAATGAGGGGAATGCCTTAACTCTAAGGCAGTAATCACTATTACCTTTCCTAAGCTAGATAATTTTTTAGAAAACAATACTGTGTGCTAAAATAGTGTATAAATGAAATATATAAAGCTAAAAATCCTTATCTTTGTACAAATATGTAATTATAAATACATTATACTTTTATATGTAATATACATTCCTGTCTAAATTTATCATATTATTGTATTATATTGTTTTAAAATATCCAATTGTATTCTGTCTTATTATATTGAAGTATAATGTGTATCTGAGTAAAGGAAATTACCAAAATTTAAAAAAGGAGGATCTAGAACTTACACTTTATGCCAAAGTCACATTAAAAAAATCATCTTTAATGATTTTAAAATGTTGGGAGTATACTGAATATTATTACAGTGAATTCATACATGATGAGAGAAACAGTACAGAAGGGGTAGACAGAATACTGGCCTCACTCTCAGGAAGAACTGGATGTAAGTGTTTCCTCTGACACATACTTACATGGGTGAGAGACTTAATTCTTAGTACCCCAGGCAACTAGGAGAGAAAATTACAACAGGTGGCAAATTACATTAGTGAACTGAATTTCAATACAAAATGTTTCCTACTACCATGAAAGTATCGATCTGGACAATAGTACAATTACTTGTATTGGTAGCAGCAGAAGCATCAGTAGTAGTAGCAGTAATAGTAGGAGTGGTAGTAGCAGTAATAGTAGTAGCAGCAGCAGGAGTAGTAGTAGTGGTGGTGGTGGTGGTGGTAATAGCAAGTAAGTGTTAAAGAAATGCCTGATAATAAAGAATTCCCTGATCCTGATTCGTTGATTCAATCACAAACATAATGTGGAATTTTGAAAGGAAAAACAGAAATAATCCTTTTCATTCTTATCAACAATTATATCATTTCCTATTTTACTGAAAATTCCCTGTCTCTGCCTTTGTCTTTCCTGTCCCTCCCTCCCTTTCTATCTCCATCTCTCTCTCTCTCTCTCTCTCTCTCTCTCTCTCTCTCTCCATATATATATATATATATATATATATATATGTATATACACACACACACACACATATATATATATATATGCATTCTGTCTATCTCTCACTAATCCTTTTGACATTTTACATAGGTATAAAGAGATTTATCATGAAAATGTAAACATATATAAATTTTAGAGAGGCATTTATTTTTCTTCCCTACTCTTGAGGTCAGATTTTTCATCTTATAAGAAAGGAATTATTATTTCTCATTTGTTAGCAAACTTACCCTTTTCTGCTAGAGAGAATAACTGGAAGATTCTTTGATTCTAGAAATCCTTATGTGCTCAATAGTTTGTGTGTTTATTGGTCTATAAATAGGAATTGGACAGGGATCCAGTTATGCTGAGTCCTTTTCTAAAGGTCAGTGAGAGAGAGTCCTGAGAAATGCTGTCATCTTAGACCCTAGAGGAACAATTAAACCATGACTTATCTTGGATTGTGTTGAAGCTATGACACAATAGTTCCAGTCAGAAGAAAATTCAAGTTCTAAATTCTTCGGTTTACAATGCACTAAACAACTGATATGACTGATGTTTGAGGGTGTATTTCTCCACTAGTGAATTAATAAAATGAATTGACTATAATAATAGGATGTTGGAGTCTTAAATAGACAAGTTTCTAAGAGGTGCTAACAGAACTAGCACATATTATTATTACTTCCTTATACCTGAGAAATAAAATAAAACATAATTGAATATAATAATAGCAATAAAAACCAGAATCTACAGATTAAATAAATAACATGATAAACAGGCCACCAGAAGCTTCCAAGTGAGGCTTTATAAATTACGATGAAGTGCCATGCTACAAATGCAAACCTTAAACCATCCTTGATAATTCAAGAAACCCATGATGAAAGTGGAGCATCTGCAGACACAGAAACGTTGCCTAGAGTGCCTGAATGTAATTTTAATTTGTCAGTGCTCAAGAACAAGATTTTTATTTTTATTTTTTTATTTTTTTTAAGAACAAGATTTTTAATAGGAAGTATTATCCATACGAAGTATTAAAATTCTCCAAAGTATGTGAAAAAAAACTTTCAAAACATGGAGATGAGACCTAGAAGGGATTAAAGCCCTTTGACAAAGGGGCTATACGAATGTCATCTACATCATCCTATTGACTTCTGGAGATGTTCTAAAATTAATTTAACTGAATCCTCACAAAAGAAACATATATTTTACTAGTCTTATTCAATTAAAAAAAGACATTTATTATATTTTCTTGCACTGAGGTCCTTAATATATTGAAAAGAAAGGAAAATAACAACATAATGACATGAACATTTCTATCTCTACTCCATCAAGAAAGATAAATGATGAGCTCGATAATGGTGACAACTTTTGATTAGGTACAAGCCTTATGTAATCCTTACATTTGTTTAGTCATTTCTCAATGGTGTCCAACTCTTTGTGACTCCCCCCTTTGGTGTTTTCTTGGCAAAGATAATCGAGTAGTTTGGCATTTCCTACTCCAGTTCATTTCATAGATGAGGGACTGAGCCAAAAAGGGTTAAGTAATTTACCCAGGTTCATATAGCTATTGAGTGTGTGAGGCTGAATTTAAAGTAATGAAGATAAGTGTTTCTGACTCCAAGTCCAGTGCTCTATCCACCTGACTGCTTCAGTCTGATATATGTATAGTAAAATTAAAATATATCAGCAATTTATGGATGACACAATGAGATGGTCAGAGTAGAAAGCTCTCTTCTCCCCAGTGCTATCTGAATTTTAAGTATACTATAGCCAATGAACATGTAGAACACCAAAGTAACAGGAAATGTATAATCCCAAAGAAAGCATCTGCCAAGAGAATAGTTGCATTATTTATATAGGAGGAACACGAGATCAATACGAATGTGGGGGCAGGGAATTTTATAAAAGATGACTAATGGCATTGTGTTCACAATGGGAAATATTCATTATCAGAATAATACTTATTGAATAAATAAAGGCACAGATGTAGCATATTCTAGATACTAAGACAATATAGAGTGTTTTTAGCAATCATGTTTTTCCACCTCTGGGAAGAGAAGAACTTCAGGTGATATAGACTATTTGAAGAAATAGAGAAGGGTCATATATGCTTGACTGGATGAAGCACAATTGCGTGTGTGTGTGTGTGTGTGTGTGTGTGTGTGTGTGTGTGTGTTGGGATAACTTTGGGAAAATGAAGTTTACTTTCTTTATCTAGACATTTTGTGTCTCTAAACAACATCAAAACAAGAATGTCAGCCACTTATTTGTTAAGTGATCCTGGGCAAATCACATTTCCTCAAATTCATTTTTAATTCTTTGAAGGGAGGGAAACATTTATTATCTCTTTCTCATGGAACTGTCAGAAGTGTCAAATGACCAAATACTTGAACATTTCAGGGACTTAAGGGTTAATACCCTGGGCAACTGAGACAACAATTTATAGCAGGTGCCAAACTATATCAGTGAAGTGAATTTCTGTAATAAATGTTCTCTGCTGTCATAAAATTATTGGTCTGGGCAAGAGTGCTAGGAGTTGTTGTTGTTGTAGTAGTAGTAGTAGGAGTAGTAGCAGTAATAGTAGTAGTTGTAGCAGTAGTAGTAGCAGTAGTAGTAGTAGTAGTAGTAGTAGTAGTTGTGGTGGTCGTGTAGGTGGTAGTGATGAAGGTAATACCAAATTATGGTTAAAGAAATGCCTGACAATAGAGAATTTCCTTAGCCGGATTCCTTGATTCAATGATAGACTTTAAGCTGAATTTTAAAAGGAAAAACAGAAATAACATTTTTATTGGTTTAAACAATTATATCCTTTCCTATTTTATTGAAATTCTATCTGCTTCTGTCTCTCCCTCCCTTTCTATTTCTGCCCCTTCCCCTCTACCCCTCTTTTCTCTCTCACTCTTTTTCTCTGAATTTCTCAGTCTCTCCTTTTCTTTATCTCTCACTCCTATTTTTGACAATTTATATAAATGTATAGAAATTTGTCATAAAAATGTAAATTTAATTAAACTTTAAACATGCACTTTTTTCTTTCCCTGGTCTTGTGGTCAGTTTTTTTTCCCCCTCTTATAACAAAGGAAGCACTATTTCTCATTTCTTAGAAAACTTGCCTTTTTCAGCCAAAGTGTAGCAACAGGAATATCCTTTTCTGTAGAAAACCTTCAGTGCGTAGTGGTTTGTGTGTTCATTGGTATGCAAATAGGGATCAAACAGGGATCCAGTTACATCCAGTTCTTTTCCAAAAGTCCGTTAAAGAGAAACCTAGGAAATTCTTTCATCTTAGCCCGTGGAGGAGCAATAAAATTATGACTTATTTTGGACTATGTTGCATCTCTGACACGATAGTTCCAGTCAAAAGAAATTGCAAATGCTAAGTTCTTCTTTGGTTTACATAGCACTAAGCAATTGATGTGACTGATGTTTGGGGTTTATTTTTTCATTTAGTGAAACTACTAAATAAATTGACTATAGTATTAGAATATTGGAGTCTTAAATAGACAAGCCTCTAAAAAGCCTGCTAAAAGAACTAACATATATTATGAGTTCTCTACACCTCAGAAAATAAAACAAATACATAGTATAATATAATAACCACAAAAAAAATCAGAATCCACAGATTCCCTAAAAAACCTGATAAGTAGTCCACCAGTAGTTTGCAGGTGAGACTTTATAGAATAAGACAGATCTCTATGGTAAAAATGAAAACCACAAGCTATCCTTGAAAATTCAAGAAGTCTGTGATGGAAGTGGAGGATCAGTAGAGAAAGAACTGTTGCCTACAGCTGCCTGCATATAACTTTAATTTTAAGTGCTAAAGAAAAAAATTTCTAATAGGCGCTGCCATATTAAGTGTCACAAATCTCTAAATATTTTGGAGAAAAAGATTTCAAAACATGAAGATGGGACTTAGAAGAGATTAAAACCCTGTGACAAAAGAGTTATGTGAATATCATCTATGTCATCCCATATAATCTGCTTAGATGTTCTAAATTTAATAAAACTCTATCCTCAGGGGAGTAGCAAACACTCATACCATTATGCAATTACAAAAGGCATCCATTTCATCTTCCTACTCCAAGCTTTATAATGTAGTAAATATGAAAGAGTAATAACCGTCTAATGGCTTGGACTTTTCTATCTATATTCCATTAAGACAGATAATGAAGTAGTGATGATCATGATGAAGGTGATAGCAACTTTTGACTAGATGTAAGTATTATGTAATCCTTACATTTTACTTAGTTATTTCACATTTCTGTCCAACTCTTTTTGACCCCATTTGGGGTTAAGTAATTTGCCCAGGGTAACACAGTTGGTGTCTGAGGCCAGATTTGAACTCATGAAGTTAAATATTAGTGACTCCAAATCCAGTGCACTATGCCCTGTGACTTCTAGCTGCCTAAGACTTATATTGCTGTAGTATAATTAAAATATATCAGTACTATATGAATGATACAAAGAGATAGAAAGAGTTGAATGCTCTCTTCTTCTCCAATACTATCTGAATTTTAATTATACTATAGATAACAAACACAGAGGACATAAAAGTAAGCAGGAAATAAACAATCCCGTAGAAGGCACCTACCAAGACAGTCATGGCATTATTGATATAGGAGGCAGTGCATCAGAACAGTAAGCAATGAGTTGGAGAGAGAAAATTTTGCAGAAGATGAGTAATGGCATTGGGTTCACAACAGGAAAGTTGCCTTACCAGAATAGTACTTACTGATTAAATAAA
>JAQQSK010015241.1:0-10847 GCA_028658325.1 Potorous gilbertii
CAGGCTCAGTTCCCTCAGGGGGTTTATACAGAGATCCTTTGTAGTGGAGCTGGGGTGGAGCTCCAGCCTGCTCTGGGAGTCTCTGGCTGAGCTGCCTCTGCCTCTGGCCAAGCTGCGTCAGCCTCTGCCGCAGCGGCCGCCTCCCAGGGCGTCCAAGTCCCGGAGATCCCCCGCTCCCCTCTCAGCCCCTCTCTCTCACTGACCTGTGCGTCTGTGGGTGGAGGGACCCTCTCGCCGCCCGGAGATTCAGGTCCCCGACGCCTGCTGGGCCCTGCTCGCTCCTCTCAGTGCCACGTGGCCAGGGCGGGGGAGGGGAGCGCTCGGCAGGACAGGACTCCGCTCCCGTCCGAGGCACCCCTGCGGTCGGTTCTTCAGGGCTCTCTGCAACGGAAATCTCCTTCACTGTGTTGCTGCGCGGCTTCCACTGCTCCAGAATTTGTCAGGAGTTCCTTCCACAGGAAATCCATGGGCTGTAGGTTCGGACCTAGCATAGGTGAGTCTTTCTACTCCGCCATCTTGGCTCCGCCCCGCCATTTCCTTCTCTAACTCATTTTACAGATGAGGAAACAGAGGCAAACAAGGTTAAGTGACTTACCCAGATCACATAACTAATCACTATCTGAGGCTGGATTTGACCTCAGGAAGATGAGTCTTTCTGACTCCAGGTCTAGCACTCTGCATTATGGTGTCACCTAGCTGATACATTTTGGCATTTAATAAATGTTTATTGTCTGATTGATTGTTGACTGAGGAAATACATTAGACTTAAATGTTATTTATATGGCTTCATTTACCTGCTTTTTTCACAGATTAGAAAAGAGTTGGGTTTTTTCCTTTTTTTTCAAGACGTCAATGTTTTTTCACTTTGAATGAATGAGTTCAGAGGGAGAAAAGATCTTTTCTACTGCTGATCCTGCAGGTACTGGCTCCAGCTGGGTCAGGGTCAACAGGGCTTGTAAACACCCAATTCCAGAACTGTGGGTGAGACTGAAGCAAGCTTGCAGGTCCCAAGGACCATGAAAGTCTTTCCAAGGATCTTGTACTTCCCATAAGCCTCACCCAAAAGCTATTCTTACAGCAAGAGTCTTCACTGGTCCTAAAGTAAAGATTCCCATCACACCCTGACACATTCCAGACCAGGGTAAGGACCTGCATAGCAACTTATAATCCAATTTAATGTGTGAAGGGAAAGTAGTGTTTGGAATAAAGTCTTGGATCATGTTTTCAGTAAAATCTACAAGCAAACTAATCTTAGCACCAATAGGTTCAAGAAATTTTCTAAAACTATATAATGGAACCGACTCAGTTGGGGAACAGTGAGTTATTAATCCCTGTAACGTAAACTGGGTGGAGTGACCTGTGAGGAGCCCCAAAAGGGGATTGTTGAGTAAGGCAAGGTTGTGGAGGCAATCCCAAGTTCTAGCATTGCCCACTCTGCAAGCAACCTGAAAAATTCCATGCAAACAGGTACAATCATTTTAATTGCAAGGGAGGGGTAATACAGAAAAAAGTGTAGTTATTTACCTCAATGGAATTACCCATTTAGCCTTCAACCTACATCTGTGTTCTAGTATAATCAAGTGTTACTTTTTGCTCAACAGGAACATCTTCAGACTTGAAGGTCAATGATGCATCATAGCTCTAGGTCATTCATTCATTCTTTCATTTGATTTAAGTGACTGCTATGCATTATACTTGGTAGCAGAAATATAAAAAAATCAATAAGGCATGGTCTTTGTCTATGTGTGCAAAGTTAGAATGGGAAGAAGATGATCTGAAGTCAGCAGTGACTCGAGACTGTGGTTCAGTGGAAAGCATGCTGGATCTGGAGATTGAAGACCTAAGTTCAAGTCTCAACTCTGCTACTTACTATATGTGACCTTAGACAAATCCTTTAATTCCTCTGAGCTCTACATCCTCATCTTTAGAATGATGGGGTTGGACCAGATGACTTTATATCCCTAGAGCTGTGATCTTCATAAAGCTAGGTTCAAATCTCACCCCTGACACTTAGGACCCTGGGCAAGTTGCTTCATCCACTCACTAAGCTTTAGTTTACCTGTAAAATAATACCTATCTTACCTCCCTCACAGGGTTGTTATGAAGATGAAGTGAGATTGTGTAAAATACTTGACAAGTCTTACAGTTAACAGATTATTAATCTTGTGCAGAAGAGAAAAGAAAAAGGAACAGTTTGCTCAAGTAGAAATCAGAATACAAGCACCCATGAGTAGTACACAATGCTATGAAAACAGATTATGGAAAAATGACTTCTTTCACATAAGAAGCAGCATCTTCATCTGAACCTTAAAGAATGGCTGAAGCTAGGGTTAAGTGGGATGGCATTCTAATATAGGGAACCACATAAACAAAGACGTGGAAGCCATAAACTGGGAAACCTACTCAAAGGATGGAGGCATTCCATTTCATCTCATAGGTTCAGTGTTAGTGCTAAAAGGAACCATTCAGTTCAATTCTCTCATTTTAGAAGTGAAGAAATTGGCCCAGAGAAATTGGGTGATTTACTCAAGGTCATAAAAGTAGTAAGTTGAAGAGCTAGAACTCAAATCTAGAACATAAATGGAAAAGATAGATTGGGTGATAGGAAAAAAGTCTTAAATTTGCTAACCTCTTCTGGACATTTAGTTGAAATCTGTCAGCTTCCATGAAACATTTCCTTAATAATGTGAGAAAACTTTTAGAGGAAGTGTTTTATATATATATATATGTATACATAATATATTATAATATTATATATAACATTATACAATATAGATGTACATATAATCAATAATATTATATAATATATAATGTAATGTGTATTATAATAATATAACACATAATAGTATATAATATATATACTGAGAAGTGACATGAAAATCATCCAACAACAACAACAAATTAATGGAATGAATTTTCCTTTTAAAAATACCAAAGCATCATACAAATGACTCATTTATTTCATGCTCATATACAGAACAAATGAGCCTTCTGGTATACTAACATTCAAAAGCTGGATCTGTAAACGAATTCATGCTTATTATAACAAATGGCCATTCACATTCATCTGTTGCCATGATATTAAAAACCACATGGTTCATACTTATATTGCAGGAGTTATGAATCAGGTTGTCTTTTAAAATTTGTTAACATGAGAAATCACTTAAAGCAACATTTTCATCAAGCTCTTTTCTGACAAGAGGAGAGGTCTATAGAACATCAGTAATACTACCAGGTATGCTCATGCCTTTCACATGTGGTCTTCAACTTGATGGTCAGCAAAATGGGAGGCAGAAGTTATTTTTTCTGTTTTGACAGAACGATGAGTTGCTGACATGAATAATATCACTCATACTGATATTTCCACCTGGATAGATGACTTATTAATATTCCAAACTCAAAATATTAACATTTCAAACACAGATCTCATGAATCTGTGATCTTCTTGATCTGAATTTTCTCTCCAATGATGCTTTAATAGCCACCCATGGCTAGCCATTTCATTCCTCTCTTGTCTACATTTATCATAAGTTTTCCCCAGAGGTCCACTCAATGTGTTATAGGGGCCCTTCCTAATATTACTGGGCTGACAGTGGAACATTCAGGCTAATCATCTGTCATATATTGTCTTTAAATATCTAACCTATCTTTTTTGTCTTCCATTTCATTTCTTTCAAACCCAACATGTCTAAAATATAACTCATTGTCTTCCTCCAAAAACAGGTACCTTCTTTCAACTTCCATATTTCTTTTTCAGGGCAGCTATAGTATAAATGTGAATAGAGTACTGGGCTTGGAATCAGGACGACTCATCTTCCTGAGTTCAAAGTCAGCCTCACATACTTATGAGCTGTGTGACCTTGGGCAAGTCACTTAATCCTGTTTGCCTTGGTTTCCCCATCTGTAAAATGAGCTGGAGAAGGAAATGGTAAATCATTCTAGTATTTTTGCCAAGAAAACCCTAAATGGGGTCACAAAGAGTTGGACACAACTGAACAAATTTCTTTTGCCCAGTTTTGTAATTCAGGAGTCATCCTTGACTCCTCCCTTCCAATGCCTAATCAGTTGCCAATTCTACCTCCACAACTTTCCCTCATTCACACTCTAGTTCTGGACCCCATTGCTTCTTGTCTGTTCTTTTGTAGTAGTTACTTCACTGGTTTATCTATGTCCAATTCCTCCCCTTTCCAATCCATTATCCATATAGCATCAAAAATAATCATCCTAATATGCGGATCTAACTCCATCATTCTGTGGCTTGGGGATCTTCATTGGCTCTCTATTACCCACAGAATAAAATACAACTTCTTCAGTCTTGACATTAAAAATTCTCCTTGATAGTGCTACAGTCTGCCTTTTACAGTTTTATTTTAGAATACTCCTCTTCATAAATTCTATATTCCAACCAGGGTCTTCTAGTAAATGTTTGACATTCTGCTCTTCAGAAAAAAAATTTATGTCTCCAAGCATTCATCCAGACCATGCCCCCCATATCTAGAATGCCGTCCCTTTTCATCTCATGCCCTTCTCTATGAAACCATGCTCAACCCTCCAACCTTAGTTCTAACAATTTTCCCTATTCAAATTACTTAGTGTTATGAGTTATATATTCTCTGTCCCAGTAGAATACAGGCTCCTTTAGAGAAGGAACTGTTTAGTTTGTGTCTTTGTATTTCCAGAACCTTGATTTTAGCAGGTATTGTTAAATTAAATCAAGTGCCTTTGGCACCTTCATCCACAGTCATATGGGGAAACAGGCAAGTCTGTGCTCTTAGTTTTTACAATAATGTTTTCTGTCAACAGGTGGAGCTCTTGTCTATAGTAAGCATGGTCGGGGTTAAGCATCCTTGAAAGGAAAGGCAATTCCAATGAATGAAAAATTTCAGAGAACCGAGGAGGATTCATTTGTAAAAAGAAAAAGAAAAAAATCTGCTCCTTTGCATGTCTACACTCACTGTTTGGGTTCCTCACGTTGTTTTATGGTTCTCAGATGCAAGTGTATGAAAGGGGAGAGAGACACACTGGCTTTGGCCAGCCTGCTAAGGATTGGCTCTCCCCACGTTGCTGGGAGAGAAAAAATTGGGAGTCTTCAAAATTGGAGGAGTTCTTGCTTTTACAAACCAGATTTTCAAGAGTTTCTTTTTGTAAGTTGGAGAGGGTTGGGTCTTCAACCAGAATGCCCAGGGAATGAGGTAAAAGAGATGACGAAAGGGTAGGAATTAGGAGCTCAGAAGACGGTGGCTGATGGAAGTCCGAGAAGGACCTGGGAGGGGACTTACAAGCCCCACATTGCCAATATAAAGGTTGGCTGAAGGAGAAGCTTTTTTTTAGTTTCCATTACCCTATTATATTCCCAGAACATGGAGGGGTATATTGGAAAAAGAAGACCCAATTTAGAATCCAGAGATGTCTCTGGCACTTACGCTCTATGAAGCCTTAAGCCAGTCATTGTTTCTCTGAGTCTGTTTCCTCCTTTGTAAAATGAAAGGATTGGACTTGATCTCTAATTTCCATGTTATGAATTTCTGATTTTTAGAGCTCACACGGGAGGGGGCAATACAGACCATCTGTTCCAGCCCCATCATTTTGTAGAGGAGGTAAATGAAGCCCAGACAGGCTTCTCACCTCCACATAAGCACATCATCTATGATCCTCAGTTATTAAGAGAAGCAGTAAGGTTAAAAAAAAGATTATATTTTCTTTAATTCAGAAATTAAGTTGGGACAACATCTCTCCTGGTCATTAACTCCTTCCCCCTTTCCACATTTGACTGGATTCAGTGCCATTCTGTGTAATAATCTGAGACTATTACAAAGCTAAGCTCTGTATAAGTCAGAAATTTCCTTAAGATGTAGCACACCTAGGTAGACTCCAGGAAAAGAAAATCAGGAAATTATGGATACTCCCAGAGACATTATTTTGTCACAACTACTCAATTTCAAACCCCATCAATATTTGCTAAGCATCTACTCGTACAAGCCATTGGTCTGGGAACACAAAGACAGAAGACACTGCCCTGCCCTGCCCTCAAGGAAATTATACATTCTATGGTTGGAGTTTACATTTCCAGCTATACTCAACTTACCTGTCTTGTTAATATTTTTGATCTTGAGTTTCATTTGAAAAATTCATTTGCAAAAAAAGATTCAAGGATAGTGAAAGATGTGGGCGGGATAAGCATTCATTAAGCACCTACTATATATCAAGCATTGGATAGAATGCTAGACATGGAGTTAGGAAGACCTAAGTTTGAGTCCATAGCTTGTGGCTATGGGCAAGTCCCTTCCCCTTCTGAGTCTCAGTTTCCCTTTGTTTTATTTTTCAATCTATACATGTGAGTTCATGACTGTAGGTAATTCTTAAGAAGGAAACCTCTTCTCCCAACATGAGTGTTCTGTAGCTTGTGGTTCTAGGGTCACAGAGGTTGAGGCACCAGTTACTCAGCTAGTCAAAGTCAAGAGTTGTACCATGTCTTTCTCACTCTGAGACACATCTCCATCCACTACATTATTCTGTTTCATATGTGAAATGAAGGTAATCATCTATACAGGGCTGCTGTGAGACAAAATGAGAGTATATATAAAGCTACATGTTGTTAGCTGTTATTATATTTTTTAAAAATTAAGAAAACCAGAGAAAGGAAAGCTTGGCTTTTTGTTTTTATAAATGTATTTTATAAATTTTTTTTATAAATGTATCCACTCCTCCAAGGCTCTTTCCTCAACTCTCCCTAGCACTGAATGATTGGGTCCCCAAAGGGTGGCTAACTACTTCTCCTAAATTACTCCTGAGGGATTGGGGTTTCAAGTACTCTATTTCAAGAGCCCCCATCTAGTGTACTCTGTATTAATAATTAGCCAATGACTTAATTAACTTTTAGGTAACTTTGTCAAAGTGGCATAAGAAGTATAGTTGTTAAAGTCATATTCCCCCAGACTAGGGACACATTCTTCTCTTGTCCACATGAAATACTTGGGGACAATGAGCTCAAACCAAGAGACCTTATATGGCCAAGAGTAAATTCACAGTTCTTGGATCCCAGAAGTCCTTTTCTTTGTCCTTGAGGTTCTCATGAAGTTCCTTACAGGGGGAGGTCTGTGCTGGGATCCAAGTGTCAGTATTCTTATATAGTCCTAAAACCGCCTTTCCTTGCTGTGTAAATTTGTCCTCTATGGGTTTCTTGGGTGACACTCCCTGATGCTTCAGGCACATAATAGGTGTTTAATAAATGCTCATTGTCTTATGGGAGATTGTAACCTTCCTCTGGGCACACTTCCCACTTATTGCTTTTTATTACAAATACAAGAATCTGTCAGTCTCCAGAGACAGCTAGGTGGCATAATGGCTAGAGAGCTGGACCCAGAGTGAGAAAGACTTGGGTTCAAATTCAGCCTCAACCATTCATTCACTAGTGATGTGGCCCTGGGCAAGTCATTTAACCTCTGTTTGCCTAACTGTAAAGTGGGAATAAAACAGCACCCACCTCCCAGGTTGTTGCAAGGATTAAATGAGATAAGACCAGTCAAGCTCTTAGCACAGTGCCTGGCACAGAAGGTGATGATCGTTCCCCTTCCTTCCCAAGTCTAGAAGCTCCTCAAATTTATACCTGCTTCAAGATTTCTGATTGACTCTGTTTCATGTAGTCCCACAGAGCATGATGGGTTTTCTTTAACCAATCAAAAATTACTTTCTGCATGGCACCATCTGCCTTCACCCAATGGTCAAACCACTTGGCTCCTCCCAAAATGACTTGTTTGTAGTCATTTTATACCTTTGATTGATTTACTGGTTCAATTGGGAAGTCTTGGTCGGTATACAGTAATTGAGGAACAGGTGAAACCCTCACTCTTACACAAGAAAAATTGTAGCCAATGTTTTCTGGAGAGATTTGTATTTCCAACAACAGCTCACTTAACCATGGGGCCACCTTTAAGAGAATCCTGAATTGTCCTTGAAAAAATCCAGACCTGGGACCCCTTCTTATTCTTGATGTATAATTATAAAAGATTGTCCTATTCAGTAAATCAATTTGTACTGACTAGAGGTCACTCTATTGGAATACCACAAATGAAAGCATGGATGAACACTTAATTATTTTAAGGCTCAAGGTTGCCATATTTGTACATTTTAGAAATGTGGTCAGATTGGAGCATACAGAAAAAAATATATCATCTTGGAGTTTATAAACTGGTTATGGAGACGAGGGAAGCAGATGTATATGTAATGTCTAAAGAAATTGTCAAAAGCATTTGTGAAGGGTCAGATGAGAGGTAATACCAACAGCTAGTATAATAAATTAGAGGTATTCAAACCAAAAGGGAATAATCAGTCAATCAATAAGCATTTATTAAGCACCTACTGCATGCCAGATACTCAACTGGGTGCTGAGGATATAAATATGAAGAATGAAACTCAATTTTAAAGGAATTAAATTAAAGAATTAATTTATTATAAATTAAGGGGAACTCATTTTTAAAAAATCAAACTTAGCAGAGACAAATTGGTGCAATATAGAGAACACATTTTATTTATTTAATAACATTGCTTGGAAAAGGAAATCCTCTCACTAGCATGGTCCTTCTACATACTCTAAACGGCTCTCTCTGGTACCAGAGAAAATGATGAGAAGAAGACAGTTAACAACCTTAGAGGTGCTAAGTTCTCATTATAAATAAGCACACCCTTATTTAAAGAACATCAGAATTATTTTCTGTGATCTTTTGCACATGAATGTGGTCCTAAATTCAGAGAATGATTTCATGAGTTGACAGTACTAACTTTCCATATTGAAATGACCTTTGGTATCAAAAATAATTAACTTTTTCAAACTGTCCTAAGTTTTTTAATACATCCCTTGTAAGCTTCTTTTGTGAATATAAGTTCTTTGAAAGTAGAGATTCTCCATTTAATATGATTGTACATGTATAACCCATATCAGATTGCTTGCCATCTTGGGGAGGGGAGAATGGGAAAGTGGGAGAAAAAAGTTTGAAACTCAAAATCTTATAAAAATGAATGTTGAAAACTTTCTTTACATGTAATTAGAAAAAATACTATGAAAAAGAAAGTAGAGATTCTTTGTATTTATATTTAGCACCAGCACCTGGCATGCAGTAGGTGCTTAATAAATGCTTGTTCTTCATTCTCTTTTGATTTGAATACTTCTAATTTATTGGCCCTACCTCTCATTTGACCCATCACAAAAGCTTTTCACTGCTTCTTTTGGCATTATGTTTATGTCTGCCTCCCTCATCTCCACAACTAGTTTGAAAGCTCTGGACTGATTTCTTATAATCCTTCTGTATATTCCAATGCTAGCCACAGACCAGCTTTAACTAACACTTACTGGGGAAATACATGAGGGACTGATGACCTTATAAATTATAACATTAAGCAAGACTTCAAATCATATTTTTAACTGCTGCTTTGATTCTCTGAGTACTCTCCTTTTAAAGAAATTATTTCTTTTGTAATCTGGCAGTTGGTTCAGTTTTGAAACAATATATGATCCTAGGATGTAGAGTTGGAAGGGATGTTAGAATTCATGTTGACCAGCCCCCAGTACCAGGAAACTGACACCGAGCAAGAGGAAGTGACTCGTCCAGGTAGCAAAAATGAAATTTGTTAGTCCTAAGAAATGGACTTTATATGTTTCTCTGTTTCTAAATACACACAAATTCAGAAAAAAATTCATCATCTTTAAGCAGGCAGTTGAAATGCTTTCTTCTTAAAAATCTATAGCTGAACTGACATGCTAAATGTGGTTTCTGATTAGAATTTGTAACTGACAAACTATAATGTAGCAGGTAATTGCATGTTATCTCCATTTATAATGTATATATACCAGTAAAAAGATACTACTCTCAGTCAGGTATGGAATTTTTTTAGAGAATGTGAGATTATCTGTCTTTGATTCAATGGCCACCTATTCCCAAGAGAAAAATGTACAAATGTTTTAATACTAAGTGGTCTATCATCTTTCTTAAAATAATGTCTAAAGGCCAAAAGAGAATAATCAATGTATGTCAAGTGTACAACAATAATGGAGAGAAAATTTAGGATAAGGCTGTCAGAAAAGGTTGTTTTGGTTCGGTTTAGTTGTGTTCGACTCTTTATGACCCCATCTGGGGTTTCCTTGGCAAAGATACTGGAGTCGTTTGCTATTTCCTTCTCCAGTTCATTTTACAGATGAGGAAATTGAGGCAAACAAGGATAAGTGACTTGACCAGGGTCACATAGCTGGTTAGTGTCTGAGGCCAGATTTGAACTCAGGAAGATGAGTCCTCCTGACTCTATGAACTATGGTGCCACCTAGCACCCCAAAAGATTGCTATTCTCATATAATATTCTGAGACCTTTCATGCTCTGATAAAATAGACTTACCATTTCATCTGAAAGATATAGAAATGGATAATTAATGATACAGACTCCAATTATCCCTAACAATTCAAAGGTATATTGAAGAAAACCATGACATTGGAGAGAAGCAATTCAAGTCAATAAAGAATTAGGGTAAAGGTGGAATTTGCTAGACATAGGTTATATGTTGTTCATTTGTTTCTGACCCTTCATGACCTAGTGGACTTGAGCACACCAGTACTGTCCATGGGGTATTCTTGGCAAAGATACTGGAGTGGTTTGCCATTTCCTTCTCCGGTGGATTAAGGCAAACAGAGGTTAAGTGACTTGCCCAGGGTCACAGTTAGTGCCTAAAGTCTGATTTGACCTACGGTCTTCCTCATTCCAGGCTCAACACTTTATGCACTGTGGTGCCACCTAGGTGCCACATAGGTCATGTAGTTGCAGTCAAATTTTAGGCTGATGAGAAATAAGGAAGACAAGATTAT
>JAQQSK010015242.1:0-10847 GCA_028658325.1 Potorous gilbertii
CTGACATTAAAAACTCTCTTAACTGATTCAGAGGGACAATTAATTTTAACTTGTCATTAGAGAGAGATTTTTGAGGACACTAAGTAGTTGAAAGTCATATCCATTGTTACACTATTCCTGTGTGTCAGAAGTAAGGCTTGGTCCCAGATCTTTCTAACTTTAGTGTCAACCTACTATTTACTATTCCATGGAGTCTCTTTTTTTTATATATACCCAACCAGTCATATTTAAAAAAATTTAAGTAACTCTGGAAGTTTCTTCCCCACTGCTACCCACACTGTATCTGGGTACACAGTATATCTAATTCAGAGAAAGAGAGAGAGAGAGAGACAGAGAGACAGAGAGAGAGACAGAGAGACAGAGAGAGACAGAGAGAGAGACAGAGAGAGAGACACAGAGAAAGAGAGACAGAGACACACAGAGGCAGAGATGGAGACAGAGACACACAGGGACAGAGGCAGAGATGGAGACAGAGACAGAGACACAGAGAGAGACAGAGACACAGAGACCTACAGAGAGACAGTGACAGAGAAAAACAGAGACAGAGGTGGAGAGAAGAGAGTTTGTGTGTCTGGAAGACCAAAGTGGCACAAATCATATGGAGCCTGCTCCATTAGATAATTTGAAAATCTTCAATGATCACACACATAGATCTGAGAGATCTAAAGGCGCACAGCTGTAGTCTCAGAACATTGACTGTATTTATCATCTGTCTGTGCACAGAGCAAATCTTGGCTAAGTCTGCTGTTTCATATATCTGAATATAATTACTTCTGCTCCTCATCACCTCTGGAATGGGCTTTCCAAAAGGATTAATGGAACCTAAGAGAAATAAACCTTTCCTCCTCCCACTTGTGGGACAGAAAGACAGCAAGGTTATTAACTTAGACATGCTGTTTTCTTTTCCATGTTTTTTTGTTTACAAAAATCCAGCCTACCATTTCATCTAAAGTAGAGATGCACACTCACCTTTCAAAATAAAAGCCATTGAGAGGTGATGCTCAGGAAACTTCAAGTACGAATAGAGTCATTGCTGAATCTGATGAAAAGAAAACAAATGATGTGTGTGTGTGTGTGTGTGTGTGTGTGTGTGTGTGTGTGTGTGTGTGTATGTATTTTTTGCTGGCTAATATGGTACTTCTAGAAGCTCATTAAGTTGTCAAAAATGTAAAATGATGACTCATTGTGAACTCCTCCCAAACCCCCTCCCTTCCCCAATTTGCCTGTGGGTTGAAAGAATGTATACTGATTTGGGTAAAAGAAGAAACTTGTGGTTTCCATTATAGTCTGTAAACATGGAGCGCTGGAAGCCTCGCGAGTGCTATCATCTCCCGCCACACACATGCTTTATATACAGTACAACTTGGAAAACAGATTGGGAGAGCATTCTGTTTACAACACCAAACTAATGCAGCTAATGGAGGACTGACTTGTCAAGGGGACTTCAGGCCTCCTCTTCCCATAGTCAAGCAAGGCTGCAGTCCTGGTGTCTTTAAAACAAAAATGTCAAGAAAGGAGTTAGGGTTACAGACACTGATCCTGCCCAAGGGAAAACTTGTCTGGTCAATATCCAGTGTCTGAAATGTGCTTTTACATATTACTTCATCATCAAATGAGTTCCTTTGCGTTAAACAGGTGAAATGGATCTTTGGTTGGCATGTATTTCAGGCTCATACTTCCTTTCCTTCCTGTCTTTAAAATAGGTTTAATGATGGCCATCAAAGTAGGTGATGATGATACCATATTGATTTTATGGAGGAAATAAGCATATATATAGCACCTACTGATACTAGGCTAAGAACTTTGTACAAATATTATTTCATTTGATCCTTACAACATCCTTGTTAAGTAGGAGCTTTTATTATTCCCATTTGACAATTAAGGAAACTGAGGCAAATAGAGGTTAAGGGACTTATCTAAGGTCACACAGCCAGTAAGTGGCTAAGGCCAGATTTGAATTTACAGTTTTCTGACTTCAGGTCCAACACTCAATCTACCGTACCCTCATCTGCATATGGGTTTGGGTTCAGGAGTGGGGAAAAAGATGGTGGAAGAGAAGTGTGAAGGAGATAAACTAGGGAATTGATGGTGATGATGATGATGGTGGAGGTGACCATGGTTGGTAGAACTTATAAAAGCTAAGCAAATGCTTGGTTGCATAGGTTGACTGGAACAATATTTAGCACTGGAAATGTGGCTAGGAAAATGTGCCCTATTATTGCCAGATAATCCATGAAGAATGAATTCCCTCCAGAATGTCTGCCACACTTTTATTTCACATTGTGTTTGGAGGGTCAATCAATCTTTAAGTGATTTGCTGGTTTGCAGCAACAATCTACTAAATGCAGCCAAAGGACTCAAAGTGAGCACAGGTACTTGGTTTATCTTGTCCCCCTGGCAGCATCTGACCAGCTGTTTTGTACTAAATGAGTAATCATTCATCCGTTTGAAAGGCTTTGGGGAAATAAAGGTAAAAGGAAGCTTGCATTCTACTAGTGTTTGCAAATATTTTATTTTGTATTTTGTTTTTCCCAGCTCTTTCAAATTCTAAGGGAGGCCCTGTAGGCAGCACTAAAATTCTTTGCAGCCAGAACATAAGAAGTACTAGAGTTGGTGATTTTACTCAACCTAAATAAATGTTTTCCTCTGTCTGAAACCTCTCTCTGAAAAGTGTAATTTCTTGCCTCCTCCTCCTCCCTGTCCTCAAATTCTGATTCTTTCTATTAGGCTCCTAAAAATGAAATCTAGATTTGGTTGTCATTTTAAATTATTCAGCACAATAACAAAATGTGATAAAATCTTAACTTCTCTCTTTTTTTCTTGCCAGTCAATGGTTGGATGGGAACTAATGTTATGAAAATGCTGGTTTTTCAAAAAAATATGAAATAGATTTTAAAGGAGATTTTTGCTTTGGTCTGTGGATAATATGAAAGAATTTATTGTATAACTTTGGAGATGAGTGCCTTGATGATCCCCATTAGGAGATCTCTCTCTCTCTCTCTCTCTCTCTCTCTCTCTCTCTCTCTCTCTCTCTCTCTCTCTCGTCTGTCTTTTTTAAAAATCAAACCTTTTCATTTGAAGCTGGTGCATTAACCACCAAAATAGTTGGCTTGAAAGAAACCAAATCCATCTAGATTCAATATATAATAAACCTTCTATGGTTTTAGCTTCTATTAATTCACTTGCAGGTATATTTAACCATAGGAATCAGCTGTCTTTTAGGATGAGGCTAAAGAGGTCAAGGTTGTGGGTTCAGTTCCTATGTTGGGTGAATCACTTTAGCCAGAAACTCTGTTCCTTTGCTCATGGTCGCATTGCAAACTTTGAACTATGCCTTCAAATGTGAGGATAGCTGAAATTGTCCAAGATGTCAGGGACTCAGTATAACCCAACCCTATTGCTAGAATAATATGTCCAATTCAATTCATTTCAACAAGTATTAATTAAACACCTATCATGTGAAAACCATTTGGCATTGTGATGGGTGTTGGGGACACACAATGAAAAATTTACTTTTTTTTTGAATAGTTTGTATTATATAGTTATTCCTTCGACATTGTGGAGGTTAGGGGCCCCACATCCCCCCCAATCTGGAAAATCCACATAAAATTTTTTTACTTTCCCTTCATACTAGAGAAGTCTTCCAGCTTTGCATATTTTCTTCTGTATTTTCTTATTATACAATACTTTACATATAGTTTATGCATTACTTAGTTTCTAAACCTTTTCTGTGTCTTCTGCTCACCTTCGTGTGTTGTCTGTGGCTTCCTCAAAACTTTCCCCAAATTCCCATTTAATTTCTTATGCTGATCTGCAATATATTGAAACCATGATGGGGAAAGTCATGATGTGGAAGGAAAAATTGTACCGGTGGGGTAGAATGATGTTCTTTAGTGATGATGCATTGAAGATGGATCACTATACTATGAGGAACTACCTATTTAATCAAATATAGTAACGCTGTAGGCATGTAACTAGAGAGGAATATAACTGAATTGGGAAGTGGTGGGGGCAGTACTGCGGAAAGGAGGCAGGGCATGTTGGGAGAGGAACACTACTGACTGGCATAAGGATGGGGATGTTGGTATGTGTGGTATTCAGGAAGCAATGCTGACCTGGCCTCTGTACTCTGATACTTACTAACTTTGTCTAGCTTCAGTTTCCTCATCTGTAAAATGGGGAAAATAATAGCACTTACCTTGAAGGGTGATTATGGGGTTCAAATGAAATTTATATGTCAAGTCCGTGTTACAAACCTCACGTACTATATAAAAATAGCTATTATTATTTTTAATACTTGTCCCAGTTACCATATTATTATCTAATATTGTCCCAGTCTGATACCGTCCAAACTCAGACAGCTGGTGACTGATGGCATACTGGATTGATGAGAAATGATTCCTGCTAATTGGCAATTTGTATGAAGTAGGGAAACCAAAATGTAAGAATGAGGCTATCTTAGTAAATCAGGTAAGTGTATAGAAAATTGCTTTTGGTTCACTAACCTGATCTGCTTGTTGGAGGCTAATTTTTTACCGATGAGATTCCCTCTGCTTTCTCATTCTGCTGACCTGGTGATGTTACACGCCACTGAAATCCATCTATGCTTGTTGGTTTTTATTCTGACTTGGTGTATTCTTTATTTTCTTCAATATGTTAATGTTGACCCTAACATAATCTATAAGTTCCTTGAGAATAGGGATTGTTTCTAGGCACAATAGGAGTGTTTGGCAGAGAGTAGATAGTTAATAAATGCTTATTTACTTAGAATAGGAGCAGGACACTGACCTACTAGATGTATATATTCATCTGAAATTTATTGGATACTTAGTATATGCAATTTAAAGCAATCAACAAACATTTATTAAGTACCTACTATGTGTAAGGAACTGGGTAAAGTGCTAAAGGAGAATATTAACAAAAATACTTTGGCTCTCTCCTTAGAGAGTTTTCTTTTATGTCTATTGTTTAGCTGTGGCTGGAACTGTCCAGCACAATTCCCTGGGAGAGGTCATAAATAGGTAGTTTACCTATAGAGGTTAATGAAGAGGGTGAAATGTAAGAGGTGCCAAGAGCAATTATGGAGTAAAGCCAAGAAACTCCACAAGAGATAATTATTCAAAGGAATAAAACAAATGAAATAGAAAAAAAGAAATGTAGTATTAAGAGAGAAGATTCATTCTAAACCTTTTTTGGGTCCAGACTTGTGATTTGTTTTTAATTTGGAAGAACTTCCAGTATGAAAATTCCTTCTACCAATGTAGGTCAGCAACTCATCTATAACTTAGAGTCTTAAAGAATTGTCTGGGGACACCAGCAGAGTATATGACTTTCCAGTTATCACAAAGCTAATATGCCTCAGATGTGGGATGTGAACCCAGGTCTTCCTGACTCTAAGGCCAGCTCTCTAACTGCTTTGCTGCTTTGCTGCCTAAATATCAGTCAACAAATCTTTATTCTCTGCTTAGTATGTACACTCCATATCAGTTAATTTGTTACTTATTCAAAAGACAAAACTCCATTCTTGTTTTCTATAAATTTATGATAAAACTGAGGAGACAAGATATAGATACATCCTAGCATTTCCTCAGCACCTGGACTCTCCTCCCATTGGAAGGGACTGCTACTACACTTGTGTCCTGCTTCCCCAAGACTTTTCCTTCCCCTTCCATTGGTGAGTTCTTCCCAGGGCTTGCATTTTTGGTAGGACCTAGGCCTACATGTTCTCATTTCCCTCTTGGACCTATTCCTGATGTTCTGCACTTTAAAACTGTGCTCCTGTGCCAGATACCTTCATCCCCTTCTCCCATTTTTCTGCTTCCTTTTGTGTATTATCTTCCCCAGAAAATTAGATTATAAGCTCCTTGAGGACAAAGACTGTCTTTCTTCTTGTTTGTATTTGTATCATGGGTCTCCTTCCTTCATGAAAAGAAAATGTAATCCAAGGTGATAAACAGAAGTGGACAGAATGGTAGAACATTAATGTTATAAGAATTAGGAGAAATTACTATGGACTGGTGTGGTCCTGGAGAGATTTCATAGAGAAGGTAAGAATCTTATCTGGTCTTTGAAGGATGATAGGAATTGAACAAAGAACTAGAGGTGATTCTACAAAGGCAGAATGGAATTAAGTTCCCTATATAGTTCTAATGATCCTCTGACTTTCTCAACCTAATTAAATGAAGCTTAAAGCCCTAGTACTCATAGTCAACGACAATTTCATAGTGATCATAGACCCATGACTTGTTGACAGCTGACAGTGCCTCAAATATTCTTTTAATCTCTTTGCATCACTATGTAAATGAGTTTTCTGTCCTCATTCTCATTGTGACAGAACTTATTAATTTATATTTTAGGCATGATAATATAACTGTACACTAATGCCATGTTCATATTCACTGGTTGGGAATTTATGAGTTTTTTCACACTAGCCAAAGTTACCATATAAATCCCCATGGACCAGTGGGGGATGAAGCCCAAAGAAAGCCTGCTATTTAACTTGTCATTCAGGGAGAAGAGCAAATGCCATGTGGTTGGCTTATAAATCAAGTCCAGATTGCCAACTGAATTTGGTGGTCTTGGTTATTATCCAGTAGTCCAAGGTTCAGGAGCCTGACAAGTAGAGTTGTTTTGCCACAGTGATATTCTAACGTCTGGCCAATTGGCTCTATTAATGATGAAGACAGCCAGTTCTGAAGGACGAATTGCTGAGGAATGGGAGAGAAAGAGAGAGAGAGGGTGGTCCTCCTGGGTTAGATGTCAGGTCAATGGTAGGGCAGGGTGGGGATGCATGGACAACAGCTTCCTACACAATGCCTGACCTTGGTTTAACCAGACACTGTTATTTTCTGGGACTGCTGTTTTCCTCCTTCCCCATCAACATGATGCTGAAAATAAAATAGGATTTTATTTTTTTGGGGGCGGGAGGTATTTTAAAAGGGAGAGTAAATAGCTACATATTATGTAGAAAACAAACAAAACACAAACCTTTAATATCTGATATTCATAGGAAGATTAAAACAGATGTTTAAAAAAAGAACTTCATAAGCTACCACAGCTGCACATCAGCATGTCAGTTCTAAATACTTGAAAGTTCTAAACATTAACTATTTTGTTTTTTCAACGTTTATAACCTTTTTTCCATCTTTGCTCTGCTATATCCTAATGATAAAGTTTTGTGTTGTTAGAAAGGATTGGTTTATGAGAACAGGATGTTTGTATTAAATATTAAATAGTCAAGACTTCCTTTAACTGAAGGTCTCAGTTTGGCTTCAGTTTTGATTGAAATAGACAAACCTTACATTCCTGTATAACTACAGATATACACAGAGTTTGTCAAATCTTGATAGTGATGCCCGGCACTGTGCCAAGAACAGATTAATTGGTTAATGTCTGCAAAGTTCTTTGAAGATACAAAGCATTGTGTAAGTTTTAAGTAATATTTGGAATCAAGCTCGCCCTTGGAGGCCCAAAGTGAACAGGGAACAAACTACTCCCGGAAATTCAACTTACTTTCGAGGAGTAGATTGGTTGTCCAGCTGAGCTGGATGGATCTTTTCTTGAGAGTCATTTCAAGTGCTAGAAATAGCCTTCCAGATAGAGTCTGGTCACTGTCACCTGTCCATATTGAGAGGTTAACCAAGAGCTAAGTGCTGGCAGATTGAGTGGTGGATGATTCCCCACATTCAGGGGCTGTGTATTGGCTAATAAGTTTTCATTTATGTACTACTATCACCCAAGGGGAAGCATGACACAATGGAAAGAGCTAGATATGGAGTCAAGGGATCTGGATTTGAATCCTGGCTTTATAGCTTACTTGTGTGACCTTCAGGAAAATCCATTTACTTCTGTTTCTTCATCAGAAAAATGATAGAGTTGAACAAAATGAGATCTCAGGTCCCTTCTAGCTCCAAATCTATGAATTAAATTTTGAGGATATTTAAACAAGAAGGTCTTAGAAAATTCTTTCCTGGAGATCTCTAAGCTAGCCCATTTGTCCCAGGAAATTCATGCATTCTACCTATGTATACATGTATGCTATATGTACGTAAACATGTATATACACACAACATACACATATGTGTATGCTTGCATATAATTTGCATGTGTGTTTACATAGATAGATTATAGCAAAAATATCCAAAGGAACAAGTATAAAATACATTGTATCTTTGGCAGATATATCTAAACCTAGTGTTAAGGGTCACTGGAAGAGGTAAATAGAGATCTACTGGCTTTGACTGTCAGTCTGTCAAGAGGCATTTATTAAGAGCCTACTATGTACCTTATTAGGTTAAAAGTAGGTAATACAGTTGTTGGACAGCCTGGCATAGAATCAGGAAGATCTGAGTTCAAATCAGGCCCCCTACATTTATTAGCTGGATGATCCTGGGCAAATCCTTTAACCCTGTTTACCTCAGTTTCCTCATCTATAAAATGAGCTGGAGAAGGAAATGTCAAACCACAAAACTCCAAATAGGGTCATAAAGGATCAGATACAACTGAAAATAATTGAGCCACAACACTTGTCAAGAACTGTGTAAAACACTGAAACTGTTATCTGTGATTAAAGATAGGCTCTTGACTAAAGCAGAGGGCCTCTGAGGAACTAAATTAAAAACAACTGGTACTAGTGCTTGAAAAACAGATTTTAAAAGCATTTATACAGGCTTGTCTAAAGAGAAAAGAAAATTATGGTTTGTCTGCTAATTCTCTGCATTTACCATTAGCTCCCAAAGATTTGTAGTAGTACATGAAGTTCAACTAACAGACATTAAGTGCCAATTGTATACATTAGGTTAGATGTAAATTTTAGATAAGATAGGGTTCTTGCCCTCAAGGGGCTTATAACCTAGTAAGGGAGAAGACAAGAATATAGATTATTTTAAAGAATAATATTTTATAAATACATTGGAAACTTATAAGACAAATGTTATGAATGAATGGAAACATGTATTAAGTGCTTATGCCAGGAACTACCCTAAGTGCCCAGGAATGCAAATGTAAAAAGGAAGAGAGTCCCTACCCTCAAGTACCTTACATTTTAAGAGAAGACAACGCACAGGGTAGTGGTAGCCAGGGGAGGATAATTTGGTCTGAGGAGTTACTGCAATAAGTGGAACCACAGGGAAATTGATTGATGGGTCCTTTTCCATAAATGGCAGTATTGATTTGAATGTTTAATCAGTGGTGGAATGCAATGGAAGAAATGGTAGTAGCATGGTATGAAGAACCAGCTAGAGAATGGTGTGGTTTGGGTTTGGTTGGGCTACATATGATCTTGCATCATGTGTCTATTATAATTCTAAAAGGGAAAATTATAACTCTGTGTGTGTGTGTGTGTGTGTGTGTATTTATGGAGGGAGGATAGTGATCTTAGTATGGAGCTCTGTCTTGCACTTCACAGAATGACTCCTCTTAACCTCATTGTTTGTTTCATACCTATAACTTTGCAGGCTTATTATTTGACTCATAAGAGGCAGTGAGCCGGCTCATTGGATAGAAGACTGGGCAGGCAGGAAGTTTCATCTTCCTAAGTTCAAATCTGACCTCAGACCCTTACTAGCTGTGTGACTCTGAACAAGTCACTTAACTCTGTTTGCCTCAGTTTCCTCATCTGTAAAATGAGATGAATAGTAGTACCTATCTCCCAGGGCTGTTGTGAGGATCAAATGAAATGATAATTATAAAGTGCTCAGCACAGTGCCTGGCACATAGTAGGTGCTATGTACATGTTAGCTCTTGTATTTATTCTTATTATTAAAATCTGGTCTCTTGTGTCTAATGGTAGCCATCTCTAAGGCAGGAGAGGGAAGAAAAAAGAAATTTACATGATAATGTATATTTGAAAGGAGTAGCAAATTGTACATAATAGATCTGTAGTTTCAAATGCAATCATCTTTTTTTATTGTACTACGTTATAGAAATGCTTATTTTATTCCATAAATTAAAAAAAATAAAATAAATTTGTCTCAGGCACTTACTAACTATGTGACTCTGGGCAGGTCATTTAACCTCTCTCTGACTTAGGTATAGTGATAATGCTTTTCTCCTGGGGTTGTTATATGGATCAGATGGGGTATTTGTAAAGTATCTGGCCCAGTTTATGGAAAATGGTAGTTTCTTCATAGATACCTATTCCCTTTCCTTCATTAAATGGTGTTACTATAATACGTATAGGTATTGCTACATGTATTAAAATACATGTAGCATATGTATTTTATGTATTTTTGTACATATATATGTATTTTAATACATTTGTAAAATACAATGAATGCATTGTATTTTATCACCAGTGCCTACTACAGTGTCTAGAAAATATTACTTATTTAATAGATGCTTTCTACTTGTTTGATTTTCTTAAATAGAACTATCAAGTATTTGACTACATGAGAGTGAAGACAATGTAGGTACTGAGTTAGGGATTCTCATATTATGTATACCTAACATAAACTCTTCTTTTCTCTCCTCCGAGTGAAATTGTTTCAAGGTTTTGTCTGGTTCCCTCTGACATTAGTGTTCCTCCTTGTTCTCATATTTTCGCTAACTTCTCTTCTTTTTTAATCACCTTCCTGATTTCCTCTCCTAAAATCCTATATACCAACTTTCCACAGCAGAAACCTAAGTCACTCATTATTTTCTCAGCCAAAAAAGTTACCTTTTCTCTATTGGAGAAAGAGCTGAGTCCAGTTTGTCCCATATTGGTGCATCAATGACCATTGAAGGTCTTCTAAGGCAAAATGCCTTCCACATTCAGAGAAAGACCTATGGAATTCAATCTCAGAATGTAGCAGATCAGTGTGTGTGTGTGTGTGTGTGTGTGTGTGTGTGTGTGTGTGTGTGTGTGT
>JAQQSK010015243.1:0-10847 GCA_028658325.1 Potorous gilbertii
CAACCTTTGTGGGAGGCTTTCCAGTAAAGTGATGTTTACTGCCTCCCTTCTACTTTTGGACAGATCATTCAACTGATTCCTATGATCTCAAGACCCTTCACCATCCTCCTAGCCATACTTCTCTGGATGCTGTCAAGCTTTTCAACTTTCTCCTGAAAATATGGCATCCAGAACTGAATGAAATATCCCATATCTCGTTTGAGCAAAGCAGAAGCTAGTGGAATAATCATCTCAATGTAGAATGATGGTTTCTTTTCCCCTTATCCCACAATCTTTCACACTCTCAATACTATGTCTCTAGGACAACTGTTTCTTTTCTTACTGCTTTTCCACACTGAAGTCCTGAGCACAATGCAGTCAGAGGGGCCCCCGCTCTCAGTCACAATTCCCCATTTTTCCCATCTACCCTTGAAAAGGATTGTGTTTGTCCTTCGTTGCCGAAGAAGACCATGCCATCAGAGAAATGATGACATGACTTGCACCTGACTTTGTTTTGAGTGAAGGAGAGCTGTGCAGGTCACCAGAGCCATCTCACTCTTGAAAAGGAGCGCTTAAGGGAAAGAAGCTTGGATTGAGAGTCAAGATGGTGGCCAATTGACAATGCAGTACGTTGGTACTGCTGTTGTCTTCCTTCTAAGGTCTTCCTCCAGTTCACAGTTTCATGCTCAGATGTTAGTAGCTGCTTTTCAAGCTGCCTCCCCAGTTTTATTTTCACATTCCAGAGTAAGCTAAAGGATCTGATTTCCGATCTTGACCCTGCAGCCTACTAACTCTTTGGTCTGAAGCAAAGCACTTGCCTTTTATGGACCTGCAGCTGCCTCATCTTTAAAATGAAGGAGTGATGTTCATTGATCCCTTCCATTCCTTTCTTTTCTAAATCCATGACTTCAGGTCTTCCTATAGTCTTTTCTCCTTTAAGCTCATATTCCAGATTTGAGGAGATTATGGGGAGAAGGTGATTGCAGCAGAGCATGGGGTTTGGTTGGATGACATCTCCTAATGAATTTTTATTTCTACTTTGTGACAGATTGAAATGTTATTTTCTCTTTCTCCTTCCCCCCTCCAAATCCACAAGTATCTGTTTGGGAGCTGACATTCACTGATCTCTACTGTCTTGGCAATGATCTATTGGTAAGCAGACTTTGGAACTCCTGGCATATAAAAAGGGGGAAAAAATATTAGATGAATGTGACTAGTAAGCTAAGGGTTGGGTTTAATGTGATTGACTCAAATCCTACATCTTCCATGAAGCCTTCCTTCATAACAATAGCCAATATTCATCTCCTACCTCTCCCCATTCCTCACTTGCCATTACTAGAAACACCATGTTTTGACACTTGATGTAATTAATGTAGCCTTTGTGATGTTGGACCTTATATAGTTCTGATTGTCTCGTGTGTTTTTGTCTTCTCTCTCCAATAAATTTATAAATTCTCTAAGGTCATGGACAGTGGGCTGTCAATAAATACTTACTGAATTGAATTGACAGGTTGGAAAAATGTTTCTCATTTCCCCTTTCTCAGATGCTGCCCTGACTCCAATTAGTCTGAGGACACCTCAAAGTGAAAATTCCAATGAATGAATGAATCAGTCAATAGGCAAGCACCTTCTCTGGGCTAGGCATTGTGTAACCCCATGTTTAGCCCAATGTACAAGCTGAAAACCATATTCACTATTATTCATATATATATTCTGCGGACTTCAATAGCAGGTTGTAGTGGAAAGAGCACTTGCTTTCTTTGGAATAGAAAAACCTGAGTCAGCATATCAGTTCCTGCTCCTTAAAGAGTTACCTGGGTGACCTTAGGCAAGTCATTCAAACTCTTTGGACCTCTGCTTCTCTCTCTGTCAGATGGAGGTGGTGGAGGTTTAGGGACTGTTTTCTTAAGTCCCCTGCAGCTCTAAGTCTTAGAATGCTGTATTTATTCAGAAGTCTAAGGAACATGTCACATCTATGATTTAATTTAGTCTGACAGATTGTGAATTTGGGAAGGCTGGGACAGAATTCTTATTTCATAAACAAAGAAACTGAGGCACAAAGAAGCCCATAGGATTAGAGAGTCTTACAAATAGAACTACCCTGAATGTAAGAGGACATATGGTCCAATCATTTGACGGATGAGAAAACTTAGGTCCAGAGGACTTAAATATTTCACCCGAGGTCATACAGGTAGCAAGTGGAAGAGTCAAAATTAGAACTCAGATCCTCGTAAAGACTCACTAAAACATTGTACAGATTGAACAAGATTGTAAAGGGATGATTTCTTAGACTCTTCAAAGGAGAGAGCATAAGACTAGAAGCCAGAATATCTGCCTTCCAATCCCTGCTCTTCTACTGGTTGTATCATCTTAGTTCAATGAATTAATTTCTCTGAGTTTCAGTCTGCTCATCTATAAAATGATGAAGATGGCTTAGATAAGCCTTTCAGCTGAAGGGGCAACCGGGTGGCTCAGTGAATAGAGGGCCAGGGCTAGAGTGAGGAAGATGTGGGCATTCAAATTTGACCTCAGACACTTACTAGCTGTGTGACCCTGGGCAAGCTGCTTCACTTCTGTCTCATTTCGTTATCTGTAAAATAGGGATGGTAATTGCACCTATCTGCCAGGGTTGGTATCAAATGAGATAACTGGAAAGTGCTTAGTACAGTGCATGGCAGGTAGTAGACGCTATGTAAATGTCAGCTACTATTATTAGTATTAATCAAAAAGAATTTATTAAGTGCCTTCTATATGCCAGATGGCACTGCGGTAGACTTTGGTTTCATAGAGACAACAATGAAAGAGTCCCTGCTGTCAAGGAGTTTACACGGTGGGGGGGGGGGGGGGTGGGCAAGGGGGAGGAGAAAATAACATGTACATAGATAAGTATATAGAAAATGAGCTCAAGGAAATTTGTGGGGTGGGGGAGGTGTGTGGGAGTGGGACTAGTTCTACTTCGGACTCTTGTACTGGTGTCTTTATAAGTGGCCAAAGCAAAGTTCATCCCGAGGTATGTGTGAGTGAGCATTGGAAGATGTGGACACTGGCTGAGGGTCATACCCACCCAGCAATTCATTCCACTGAGCATGCCCACAGATTTCACCCCAGCATTTTTAATAATGGGGCTGCTTTCCTGATTGGAAGATTGTGAAGGGAGAGGATGCAATGGAAGTTGGGGGTCACAGAGCTTGAGTTGGAATCAAAGTTCTGCTACATACGAATTGTGATCTTGGGCAAGTGACATCCACTCTAGGCCTCACTTTCCTTATCAGTAAAATGAGGGATTTGAGTTAGGTGGACTCCAAGATCCCTTCCATCTCTACAGTGACATCAAGACAGTCAGAACTTAGCACTTTTCCTTCCTCTTCCCTGAGGAATCTCATCTTTGGAACTCTCTGTGGGAGTTCTTTTCTGTGATGCAGATATAGGATTGTGCTCCTTAGCAGTTAGTCTGATGAATCGCTGTGGCTTCCCAATTTTTCCCATCTGGAAGCATGGCTGGGGATAAATGACCCTCCCTCTGCATCCTGATCTAAGCTGTTGCAGTATGGACACACAAATGCTTGTCCCTTTCTTGAAGAATTACAACTTGGTAAGCTGGACCAAGCCTGCTTTGAACTGTTTAAGTATACCATGCCTTCATTTCCAATCCATGAGGAAGGAGTGGAAGGAAAACAAAGTCACAGAGCTTTTGCTGTCAAAATGTGAGTTAAGTGCACCTGGAATCAGCAGTGTCTATAGACTGCAGGTGGTGAGTGTCTGCTCCGCTGGTGACTTGCTGTCTCTTCTAAAGGAACCAGGAAAGGGAGAAAGAAAATGCATCCCTCTATAGCCCCTTTAGATCAAGAAATGACTTTGTGTAGGGAAGAAGGGGACAAGTGGGGTGAGGGGGATGATAGAAGGAAGGGCAAATGGGAGAAGGAAGTAACTAGAAGTAAACACTTTTGAAAGGATGATATTTCAGGTAAATGGGGGACCTCTCCTGGAAGCAGTTAGTGAGGATTTGCTCATCTGCTCCCTAACCCCTAAGGTAAGGTTGGCTTTGTTACTTTAAAGGGATTGATTTTCATGCATCACTCATTCAATAAGCCTTTATTTATTTATTCATTCATTTAATATATATAATAAATTAAATTTATATATAAATTTAATATATTATAAATATAGTAAAAATATATTATTAAATTATTTATTTATTAATCTATATTCCATACAGTTTGTTGGGCACTGGGTAGAGGAAAGATTCGGTCAAAGCATGAGCATTGGTCTAGATTCATGGGACCATGGCCCTACAACTGGAAGGGACTTCAGAGTCCTTCCAGTCCGACGCTTGTTTTACAAAGAAACTGAGGCACCAGAAGCTGAAAGCAAGTATGAGAAGTGAGATTTGAATCCAGGACCTCTGAGTCCAGAGTGAGTATTCTTTTACATAGAAACTGACATGACTGACTTAACCAAAAGGTTTTCACCGAACATATCCTATATAGAGATATAATATAGATATATAATATCTATATATATAACATAGATATAGAAATGTTCTATAACTTGGAGGCAATATTGTGTAGGGGAAAGAATCTATAGTCAGGTGGAACATGGGAATCCCATTTTTCCTTCTTGTAAACCTTAAAACACAACAAAATGTCAGCTGTCCTTTGAACCTCATGGCTCCTATAGCTGAATTCATCTGATCTGGCCAGGCTGGCATATTGTGGGCACACATCACACTCATCTAGAAAACAGGCAACAGAAATAGAAAAACAAGGCAAATCCTAGGAATTCAGCATTTCAGTAAATCTGTGATCTCAGGGATGTGGCATTTCTTCTGTCATGGCAGGTGATAATGCTGATAAAAACATGATAAATAAAAAAAAGACAGCATAGTGTAGTCCATAGAGAGCCAGCCATGAGAGCAGGAAGACGTGTACTGGTTGTGTAACCCTGGGCAAGTCACAGAACCTCCCTGAGTTCTAGGTAGCTGTGGAAGACTAATGATGCAGAGAAGTCACTGACTGCAGGTAGCCTGTGTCTTCAGGATATTAACATCTTTTCCCCAACCCTCCCTAAAGATTCACATGCTTTCCCTTTCTGGCCATCTTCTGCTCACAGAGGGGGATAGTTGGCATGGATGACTTGTGATGCCTATGCTGACCGAGGATGCCAACCTGAGTTCCCTTAGCAGTCAGCAGGATGTGGAGGAACAGAGGCAGTATTCAGTTTCTTGGAGCTGGGGAAAAGGGAATCTTCTCCAGAATTTCATAGCATATTGTTGTCCAGTCATTTTTCAGTCATGTCTAGCTCTTTGTAACCCCATCTGGGGTTTTCTTGACAAAGACGCAGGAATGGTTTGCCATTTCCTTCTCCAGCTCATTTGAAAGATGAGGAAACTGAGGCAAACAGGGTGAAGTGACTTGCCCAGGGTCACACAGCTAGTAAGTGCATGAGGCCAGATTTGAACTCAGAAAAGTCTTCCTGACTCCAGACCCCGCACTCTGTATATGACCTGGCTCCTCTAGAATCCCTGGTCTCCTAGTGCAAAGAAATTCAATGTGGCAAGTGATTATTTATAAAAGTCACAATTTAATAAAATCTACATAATTTTGCATACAAATGTTAATATTTTTTTTTTTGGCAAAATATAGGCCAGTATCTAAGCACCTTGAACTACTTCATTTGGAAGTGGTAATCACCACAGTTGCTGGTTGCCCTTTACAATATTTATTCAGGAAATAGAGCCAGGGATTAGTTTTTTTCTTTGGGTCCTTGTGCCACAGTGTAGCTAAAAATTCAAAGTATTCTATGAATGTGGATAGTTCATGCTTAGTACCTGACATCAATATCAAGTCAGTAAGCATTTAGTAAGCACCTGCTGTGTGCCAGGCACAGTGTTAAGTTCTGGGAATAGAGAGAAAGGCAAAACAAGCAAACAAACAAAAAAAAACCAACTCCCATTCTCAAGGAACTCATAGTCTAATGGCTGAACAACATGCAAATAATTATGTATAAGCAAGATATAGGCAGGATAAACTGGAGGTTATCAACAAAGGGGAGGCACTAGCTGTAATTTGGGGGATGGAAAAGACTTCTTAAATTTTAGGTGGGACTTGAAGGAAGTCAGAGAAGCCAGGGGGTAGAGATGAGAAGGGAGGGCATTCCAGTCATGAGGCACAGCCAGAGAAAATGCCTGGAGGCTGGAGATGGAGAGTGTTGCATGAGGAAGAGCATGGGAGTCATTGTCACTGGATGACAGATCCAGGTAAGATTACAGTTCAACATCTGCAGTGGGTACATTATCTCATTTGAATGTCACTACAACCCACGAGGAGAATGCTACAGGCATTACTATCCTCAGAGAGAGATTCAGAGAGACTGTGACATTACCTAAGGTCTCATAGCAACTAAATGTCAGAATTAAAACTCAAGATCTCTCTGACTTTATCCAGTACTCAATCCACTTATATGATGATGCTTAATATAAAGAGGAAGAAGAAAAAGAAGAGGGTGAAGGGAGCAGGGACATTGTTTTTTAATGAAGTGATTAACATACCTGAGGATTAGGGTCAGTGCCAGTTTCAGGGAATCTACTTCCTCTCAACAAGTGCATATAATTTATGAATGATGGAGAATCCAACTTGTAGAGGGAGAGGGTTAATCATTGGTCAGTATTAGTGATTATTTTCTATTTATTTCAATAATTGGACATGGGAGAGACCTTTTGTACCCTCCCACAGAAAGTCTGGAACTACATAAAGGACTTTAGTAGCCCCCCAAAAGTTCATCAAATTCTCCCATCCAAGGAACCCACCCTGCTGGTAGCTCCTTCAACATTCCAGTGAGTTCTGCCTTCCCCCTCTAGATCTTCAGACACCTAGTTGCTCCCCTAAGGGTCTATACTTTTCCCTGGAAGAAAAGGGAACTTGGAGTTGCCAGAGTGAGAATCTCTCAATGTTACCCTAAGAAATTATGCAGACCTCCAGCCTTGTCATACTTATCATTGATCTTTTCTATCAGACTTGTACCATTGGAATAACTCATTGGATTGGCCTACAACAAAAGTCAGTTTTATCTTCCAAATCATGGCATTCAGGACCCTTCCTTCACCATAGGCCAAAGAGATTCTCCTATCCATGGTTGATCCCTCTTGGTGCAGGTTGGGTGGGAGCGTATGCAGTTGGCTCGTAGCAAACTGGGGACACTCACTTTTTCAGATGAACAGTTACCTAGATGAAAGTCCTGTCCTTGGTAAGTGAAGTTTTTGAAGTCAAGTGACTTTACATTGAACCTGATTAAATTCTACTCTATTAGACTCCACCCAACATTCTAACCTGGGGTGGGGCACTGCGGGCACTCTTGAGGACTCCACCCCGTAATCTAACCTGTCACAACCATTTCCTCTGTTATTCAAAAGGTCTCTTTACTATTCCAGATAGCAATCTACAAATTGGATAACTGATAAAAAATCTTAAGCACTAGATCAGGACTTCTTAATCTTTTAAAAAATGTGTCCTGGACCCTTAGGCAGTCTGGGAAAGCTTATGGACTCCGTCTGATAATGTTTTTAAATGCACAAAATAAAATGCAGAGAATCACAACGGAAATGAAATCTTATTACAATAAAATTATCAAAATGTATTTAACAAAACCAGGTCCAGGCACCCTAAATTAAGAACCCTAGCAGCAGAGGAACAAGCACAGAGCCTTGCAGCACTTCCCTGGAGATCTCCTTCCGGGACAGCACTCAATAGCCACATATTGCATCCTACCATTCAACCAGCTCAAACTTCACTAAACTTTGTTATTGTCTAACCAACAGGTTTCCATCCTGTTCACAAGAATTGCATGAGAAACTGTCACCCGATTTTCTAAATTCTTAAACTAAAACTAATTTAAGTAAAATTAAAAGGTGAACAATATCTGTGGCATTTCACTGACCTAGTGTAGAGACAATGTCAAAAAGGAAACCTGTTGAATCCGAAATAACCCGTGATTGCTGCAGCCAGGCTGATCCTTTGTAATCACTCTCTCTCTCTTTTTTAAGTAATAGATTCGTGATCCAGTTCAGATTTTGAAATCAAGCTCACTGCTCTATAGTTTGCAGATTCCTTTCTTTTTTTTTGCAAATCAATTACCTTTCTTTTGTCCTGTGGCAGCACTTTTAACACTAGCACGAGTGTCTATTTAACTCCCAAGTGGTGGGTCCAGTCAGACTTTAGCCTCTAGGACCAATCTTGACTCTAGGCAGTGGGGATAGATGAAGTTCTTTTGGATAGCATTGGTGATTCCTTACTCTCCAATAGCTATCTATATAAGTACTCTTGCAAAACAACTTCCCAGGACCCGGACCAGTTCTTCTCTAGTGACATAGGCTCACTTCCTCTTTCCTTTGTGCATCTAGTAAATCCTTCCAGCTCCTGGGCATCTTCAACTTCTCACTTACAATGTCTGGTCATGACTTGTATGCTTGGATTTTGTCTATAGGTTAATGCCCTCCTTTCTGCGCACCTCTCTGTAGATGATCAAACTGACCACCACCACAAGACCACCTGGAGGCCTGGTTGTGGTTATTTTTGGTCTGGACCATCTCAGTGGAGCCAGAATACTAGTGTTGACAGCACAATAGGAGCAAATCCCATTGGGTTCTGCTGTATAGGCTCTATGATGCCTGACAATCACTTTCTTATCAGCTAGGGATGCTGTAGATATACTAATAGTCATTATTTCTACATTAGAGATGGTGCTATCGAACCGGCTACTCTCTAGGTTGGTGACCATGTCAGTACCCTGCCAGGAATGAGTCCTCACCAGTAAGTGCTAGTCAGGAACTAAGATTCCACTGAATCCGAGTAAAGATTGCCTTGGCTGAGGATGAGCAAGGAATAGAAGGTAAAAATCCAGGCAGCTGATGAAAGTCAACTCTTTCTTTGTATCCCCCAGGCTTAGACTAGTGTCTGACACATAATAAGTGCTAGCTGAGTCTAGAATGGGAGTGAGCCTCCTGGTTGATCAAGTATTCAAGGCTAGTTGATGCTGTTCAGTTATGTCAGTCATGACTGACTCTTTGTGACCACATTTGAGGTTTTCTTGGCAAAAATACTAGCTTGCTTTGCCTTTTCCTTCTCCAGCTCATTTTACAGGTGGGGAAACCAAGGCAAACAGGAATAAATGACTTGCCTAGGGTCATACAACTAGTAAGTGTCTAAAGGTGAATTTGGACTCAGATCTTTTTGACTCCTAGCTGTCCCTATCTGAGGCCATATTGGGAGGCAAATGAGAAAAGAAAGGCTTTGTTGGACTAATGTGAATTCCTCACAGTGGGGACATAAAAGCAGGTTCAGTGGAGTTGAGGGGTTTTTTGTTTGTTTAAATGGAAAGCCGTTTCAGAGTCCAACATCATCAATCCATCATAAAGGGAATCCTTCCGGATCTTGCTGAAGTGAAGACAGAGATCATATGCATAAATCACAAGGGGGAAGGGAGGAGTAAGGTAGATTACAAGCAATTATTCCCAGGGCCAGAGTGGTTTCCTATGACAAACACACAAATGAAAAAAATAATGCAATATGGGAGCAATATTGCCCAAGTCCTTGGGGGTCGTTACATGGCAGGTCACGGGACCAGAGTTCTGTGATGGCAACAACTTCTACAATCTTATTCACTTCACTTCAGGTATGCAGGCAAGATGTCAGGGACTGCGAGCCTTGTCACAGATTCATTGATCACTTCAAGGTGCCTTGTGAGCTCTCTCCTAAGAGAGGCAGTTCTGAAAAATCTAATCTATTAGTATATTCATTACACATATAATATTGTTATAAAAATCATAAGTCCCTTCACATAATCAGCAAGTACTTATATTGTCCTAGGTCCTGAGGAAACCTTCTGACCAACAAGGAGCATATTTGGGATGAGATGGAGGTTTCAGAGGGAATATAACATATCCACATAATATTGTGATACATTAAAAAATACACTGGATTTGACACCAGAGGTCCTGAGTTCTGATCCTAATTGGGCTGCTCTTTTACCTGTGTGATCTTGGGAAAATCACAAAATTATGCCTCGTTTTCCTCATCTGTAAAAATAAGCAGGATGGGATGCATTGAACTAGATGATCTCTAAAGTCCCTTGCAGTTCGAGGTCTATGATGCTATAAGTATACACAAAATAAACACTTGACTTCCACAATATGACCATGTTCCCCCGTCTCACTTTGCCAGTGCTTGGCACATAGTAGGCCCTTAATACTCATTGATTATTAACTAAAGAGTCAGAGGATTTTCCCATTAATTAATTGAGGCTAAAGTGTCCAATTTTAAAGACATAATTGGGAGAAGCGTGTCCTGAGTCCCTTTTGAGTCCAGTCACTGACCAAGTCTTTGATCTCATGCTCTGTCCCTTCCAATTTTTGAATGATAGAACAACATATGAGAAGACCATGCCTGGGAACGGCCTACTTGAGCCATGGTACTGTACTCTCCTTGCATAGAATGCTGCTGCTTTTGTATTCGGTTGACAGTGTGTAACACAAACCAGCTACCTTTGGTTCAGTGCCTTCATTTCATGCTGTGCACACTTGCCACTAGTAACAATAAATGGAAGCCCATTTGGCTATAAAAGGAAGCTTCCACCTTTGGCTGCTTATAATTGGAATTCAAAGCAGATAAAGTACCAGACCCAGAGTCAGGAAGACTCGTCTTCCTGAATTCAAATCTGACCTCAGAGACTTAAAAATTGTGTAACCCTTGGGTAAGTTACTTAACCCTGTTTGCCTCAGTTTCCTCATCTGTAAAATGAGCTAGAGAAGGACATGACGAACCATTCCAGTATCTTTGACAAGAAAACCCAAAATGGAGTCACAAAGAGCTGGACAT
>JAQQSK010015244.1:0-10847 GCA_028658325.1 Potorous gilbertii
TTTCTTGGTTTCTCAGGAAGTCATTAGCCTCCATCTGTTCCATTCCAATTTTGAGAGAACTACTTTCTTCAGTGAGCTTTTGAACCTGTTTTTTCCACTTGGCTAATTCTGCTTTTGAAAGCATTCTTCTCCTCATTGGCTTTTTGAACCTCTTTTGCCAATTGAGTTAGCCTATTTTCCAAGGTGTTATTTTCTTCAGCATTTTTTGGGGTCTCCTTTATCAAAGTATTGACCCATTTTTCATGCTTTTCTTGCATCTCTCTCATTTCTCTTCCCAGGTTTTCCTCCACCTGTCTAACTTGATTTTCAAAATCCTTTTTGAGCTCTTCCATGGCCTGAGCCCATTGGATATCTATTTCAGATGTTTGGGATACAGAGGCCTTATCTCTTATGTCTTTACCTGATAGTAAGCATTCTTCTTCCTTGTCAGAAAGGAAGAGGGGTATCATCTGGTCAGCAAGAAAGTAACCTTCTATGGTCTTATTCTTTTTTCCCTTTTCTGGGCATTTTCCCAGCCAGTTACTTGACTTCTGAGATTTCTCTCCACCCCTGGCCTAGATCCACCCAACTAGTGCATGGGGTCTGAGATTCAAATGCTGTTTCCCAGCCTCAGGGCTTTCAGTGGTGGGCCCAACTGCTATTCAATGTGAGCTTAAGTTCTGGTGCTCTGTAGGGGCAGGGCCACTTCCCAGGCTCAGTTCCCTCAGGGGATTTATGCAGAGACCTTCAGTAATGGACCCGAGGTCTTGCCTCCTGTCTGCTGCGGGAGCCTCTGGCCACCGCTGCCTCTGCTACTGCCACTGCCTCCCGAGGCGGCCTGAGTTATGGAGACCCCCAATCATCTCTTAGGCAACCCAGAATCTTTCTCACTGACCTGTGCACTGGTGGGTGGAGGTAACCTTCGTGGCCACTGGAATTTCCCTCCCTGAAATCTGCTCGGATCTGCTCCTCCTCTCGCAGCCAGGGCAAGGCTGGGCTCCACTCCCAACCAGTGTATGACAGACCCCTGGGGTCAGCTTCTCAGGGCTCTTTGGAACAGAAATCTCCTTCACTCCATTGCTGCGCAGCTTCCACTGCTCCAGAATTTGTTGGGAGTTCTTTTTACAGGAAATCCATTATCTATGGGTTTGGAGCTAGCATATGTGAATCTTTCTACTCAGCCATTTTGGCTCCTCCCCCTGTGAATTTTTTCAATTTTTATTTTTCCCTCTGATTCTAGAACATCAGGGCAGTTTTCCTTGATAATTTCATGGAAGATAATGTCAAGGCTCTTTTTTTTTTTGATCATGGCTTTCAGGTAGTCCCATAATTTTTAAATTGTTTCTCCTGGATCTGTTTTCCGGGTCTGTTATGACCAATGACATGTTTCACATTATCTTCTATTTTTTTCAAATATTTGGTTTTGTTTACTAACTGCTTGGTTTAGCTCATAGTCATTTATTTCCCTGGACTCAATTCTCTATTTCAATGCATTATTTTTGTCAGTGAGCTTTTAAATCTTCTCCTCCATTTGGCTAATTTTGCTTTTTAAAACCTCCTTCTCCTCATTGACTTTTTCCAATTTAGTTAGCCTCTTTTTAAAGCTGTTATTTTCTTCAGCATTTCTTTGGTTCTCCTTTAGTAAACTGCTACCTTGTTTTTTAAGGTCTTCTATTGCCTGAACCCAATTTAAGTTCCCTTTGAAGGCCCTGGAGGCAGAGGCCTTGCCATCCTCTGAGAGTATGCTTGTTCTTACTCACTTGAAAGCATAGGAGGAGACACCTGTTCCCCACAAAAGTAACCTTCTATGGTCTTATTTTTTCCCCCTTTTTTGGGTATTTTTCCAGACAGTTACTTGATTTCTGAGTTTCTTCTTCACAACCACCTCGCCTCCAGTTCCACCAAGCCAGCACTGGGGGCTAAGATTCAGATGAGCTGCTCCAAAGCCTGAGGGGTTTTAGGCAGGGGTAGGGCCCTATTTAGTGTGAGATTAAGATCTACTGCTCAGGTGGGGCCAGGACCACCACACAGGGTTCAGTTCCCTCAAGAGGTTTACAATGAGACCTTCAACAATGGATGCAGGCTACTGCCTGCTTTGGGACCCCCATCCACTGTTGCCTCTACTGCTGCCTCCTGAGGAGGCCTGAGTTATGGGGACTCCCTGCTCCCCTCTTGGCCAGCCAAAAAGATCCTCTCACTGACCTTAGGCACCTGTGGGTTGAGGGATCTACACTGCCACTTGGAATTCCGTCCCTAAAGCCTACTCAGATCTGCTCCTTTTGGTGCCATGTGGCCAAGGCAGGGCTGGGCTCTGCTTCATGTCCAGTGCATGACAGACCTTTCCCATTGGTCTTTCATGTCTCTCTAGGATAGAAATCTCCTCTACTCCGTTGTTTTGTAGCTTCTGCTGCTCTAGAATTTGTTGAGAGTTCTTCTTTGCAGGTGTTTTATCGGCTGTGGGGTAAGAAATAGCATATGTATATCTTTCTACTTTGCCATCTTGGCTCCTCCCCCATCTGTATATTTCTTTAATCTGAGCTGGAGCTTGGCCAGTTTCCTATTCTCCCTGGAGATGTGATGACTTGGATACAAGGGTTCAGAATTATCTTTAGGGTCCATTCTTACTTCTTTATTTCATGTAGTATCAAGCCACTTTTCTTGGTATATTCTGTATAGTTCATTAGTTGGAATACCATCTATGATTCCAAAATCTACCCCTGATCTCAATAGAGCAGTAAACAATTCTTTTCTTGTCAATCTACTCTAACTTCCAATCTGCTGGCTAATTACTCTTCTCTTAAGGAAATTTATCTTTTCCCCAGTTGCCTAAGTCACTTAAATGTGAAAACTTGTCCAGTACCTCTGAAAGAGGTTCCTTATTGCCCCATTCATTAGAGTCAAAACTAGGTACTTGTAAGCAGGAAGAGTCATCTTGACTATTATATTCCTATGGGAAACAGCCAAGGGAGTATCATAGTATGCACCTGCTTTTCTGATCATTATAGCAGTCTTCATTACCTCCTCCTTTAACTTTCTCGTACAGTCCCTAAGTGAATACTGGGATCTATCTCCACTAGGCCACATAGAGTCAGTAGGATACTGTCTTCTGGAGCCTTCTGCAGCCAAATCTAATTGATTGGTTGTATTGTTGCCTTCTTGCATATTATAATCTCTAAAGGCTTGCTGTACAAAAGAATTCTGACTGATGCCTATACATTTCAGGCAATCCATACCATCTATAAATACTCCCCCAGCCCCTTCATCACTGATTCTCACCACCCAAGATTTTAATGATTCTCCTATCCTTTGGGTGAACTGACTCAAAATATCTGTGACCTTCAGCTGAGTAAAATTCTCAATTACATCCTTAAACACCGTGTTCCCTGCTAGATTCTCTTGTTTTTGCTTTACTATGGGGAGAGCTTTTGCCTTAGAAGTCTCCTCCTGCAACATTGCTTCATTTTCCAATTCTGACTTAATTATTTTCCACTCGTGCATTGTCCTGGCAGTCCTTGTAATAGCAACTAGGCTGGGTCTGTACAAAAGTCATATGAACTCTTTTTTTGCCTGCCTTCTGTTTCTTCTTAGCTAACTGAACAGCCTTTCCTTCCACCTGAGAGCCTTCCTGTGCCTGATGTTTTAAAGGAGAGTCTGAAAGCTGAGAATTGCCATGCAAACTAGCTAACTCTTTTGGCATCTGAATTTTTTCCTTCAGCAACTCATCTCTGCTTTCATACATCATATAGTAATTTATTAATAAAACCCAGCCTCTCCTACATACTCCTACCAGCTCCTTCTCTGGTCTTAATTGGCATTCCTTGAAAAATACCTTTCCTAGGCTCTAGATTCCCCCTCCTGTAACCTTGCTTCCCAGTTTGCACAGAGTCCAGTTCTTTTAGCCTATTCCCTTGCTTGGGAGGAACACGGTAAATCCTCCTACTCTGGGATATTCATTTCTTCCTCTAAATCCTTTCTGCCTCTACATAGAGATTCTATACCCGGCAATCCTGTTAATGACCCCAAATGTATTGACAAGGCAATATTCACAGCACTGATGGTGACTATGAATATGCTGACATAGTTCTCAGTTGCAAAATATAAAAGACTTCCATATAGAACTCAGAAGAAAAACATTTATTTAGATATCAGAAAGTCAAGTCCCAAAACCAGAAAGCAAAATCAGTCATACTAGCCAAGAAATCAATTTACATTATCCCTTCAGCGGGCAAAACCATTCCCAAGCATCCAGTCTCTGTTCTGCTGGAACCTTCCCACAAACAAACACTCAAAAGCCTAGCTGTCTGCTTGCCTGTGTCCTTCACAGCTCTGAGTACACTGACCAAATTCCTTCCAGCTAGGCTCCACCCTTCCTGTAGAACCCATTCAACAAGATCCTCCTACTACATGTTACTTAGGCCTCCATGTTACTTAAGCAGGTCACATGGGCCTATTAATGAATAGGAAAGATTTTCCCATTTAAATTACCATAACAAGGAGGTGAATAGAATTCTGGAAAAGGTGGATATGATAGGCTTCTGGAGAAAACTGAATGGGGATAGAAAGGAATATACCTTCTTCCCAGTGGTACCTGGCACATAGACAAAAACTGACCATTCACTGGAGCATAAAAACCTCACAATCCAGTGCAGAAAGGCAGAAATAGTCAATGCATCCTTTTTAAATCATGATGCAATAAAAATAAGATGTAATAAAGGACAATGGAAAGATAGAACAAAAATTAATTGAAATTAAATAATTTAATTCTAAGGAATGAGTGGGTTAAACAATAAATGATAGAAACAATCAGTAACTTCTTTCAAGAGAATGACAATAATGAGACAACCCACCAAAACTTATGGGATGCTGCAAAAGCAGTTCTTAGGGGATGTAATATGTTTCTGAATACTTATAGAAATAAAATAGAGAAAGAGATCAATGAATTGGGCATGCAACTGAAAAAGTTAGAAAGAGAACAAATTGAAAATCCCCAATTTAATACCAAATTGGAAATACTGAAAAAGAAAGGAGAAATTAATGACATTGAAATTAAGAAGACTATTGAACTAATACATAAAACTAAAAGCTGGTTTTATGAAAAAAGAATAAACTTGATAAACCTTTGATCAATCTGGTTAAAAAAAAAGAAAGAAGAAAACCAAATTACCAGTATCAAAAATGAAAAAGGTGACTTCACCTTCAACGAAGAGGAAATTAAAACAATAATTAGAAGTCATTTTGCCCAACTGTATCCCACAAATTTGATAATCTTAGTGAAATGGATGAATATTCACCAAAATATGAATTGCACAGATTAACAGAAGAAGTAAAATACTTAAACAATCCTATCTCAGAAAAAGAAACAGAAGAAGCTATCAATGAACTCCCTAAGAAAAAATCTTCAGGGCCAGATGGATTTACAAGAAATTATGATCAAACATTTAAAGAACAGTTAACTCCAAGACTACATAGACTATCTTGAAAAACTGGCAAAAGAAGGAGTCCTACTAAATTCTTTTTATTCTACAAATATGGTGCTGATACCTAAACTTAGAAGAGCTAAAACAGAAAAAGAAAATTATAGGCAAATTTCACTGAGTATTGATGCATAAATTCTAAATAAAATGTTACCAAAAAGATTGCAGCAACTTATCATGAGAATAATACATATTGATCATGTAGTATTTATACCAGGAATGTAGGGCTGCTTCATTGTTTGGAAAATTATCAGCACACTTGATCATATCAACAAACTAACATAGTACATACAATTATCTCAACAAATGCAGAAAAAGCTTTTCATAAAACACAACACCTATTCCTATTGAAAATATTGAAGTGCATACAAATAAATGGAGTCTTCCTTAAGATAATAAGTAACATCTATCTAAAACATCAGCAAGCATTATATGTAATGTGGATAAGCTAGACACATTTCCAATAAGATCAGGAGTGAAACAAGGATGTTCATTTAGCAACACTGTTATTCAATATGGTACTAGAAATGTTAGCTTTAGCAATAGGAGAAGAAAATGAAATAGAAGAAATTAGAATAGGCAAAGAAGAAACTAGGTTATCATTCTTTGGAGATGATATGATGATAAACTTAGAGAATCCTAAAGAATCATGTAAAAAACTACTTAAAATAATAAATGACTTTAGCAAAGTTGCAGGATACAAATCAACCCACATAAACCATTGACATTTCTGTATATTGCCAAAAAAACCCTCAACAGCAAGAGATAGAAAGAGAAATCCCATTTAAAGTTACTATAGATACTCTAACATATTTGAGAGTCTACCTACCAAAACAAACCCAAGGACTATGTGAACACAACTGTGAAGCACTTGTCTCACAAATAAAGTCAGATCTAAATAGTTGGAAAAACATAAGCTGCTCATGGGTAGGCTGAGCTAAGATAATAAACATGTCAATTCTACCTAAATTCAGTTACTTATTCATTGGCATACCAATCAAACCACCAAAAAATTATTTTCTAGAACTAGTAAAAATAATATCAAAATTTTTCTGGAAGAACAAAAAGTCCAGAATGTCATGGGAATTAATGAAAAGAAATGTTAAGGAAGGTGGCCTAGCCATACCACATTTTAAATTGTATTGTAAAGTAGCAAAACCACTTGGTACTGGCTAAGAAATAGAAGGGTAGATCAGTGAAATAGGTTGGGTACACATGACTCAGTAGTCAGTGGCTATAGCAGTCTACTGTTTGATAAATCCAAAGACCCTAGCTTCTGGGAAAGGAATTCACTGTTTTACAAAAACTGCTGGGAAAACTGGAAAATGGTGTGGCAGAAACTAGGTGTAGACTAATACCTGACAGCATATGCCAGAATAAAGTCCAAATGGGTACATGATCTAGTATAAAGGCTGATACCATAAACAATTTAGGGAAGTAAAGAATAGTTTATTTGTCAGATTTAAGGAGAATGGAGGAATTTATGACCAAATGAGGAATAGAGAACATTATGAAATGCAAACTGGATGACTTTGATTACATTAAATTGAAAAGTTTTGCCCAAACCAAGTCAATGGCTACCAACATTAGGAGGGAAGTAGAACACTGAGAAACTAGTATCTGGGGTAAAGGTCTCATTTCTAAAATATATAGAGAATTGAGTCAAATTTACAAGAATACAAGTTGTTCCCCAATTAATAAATGGTCAAGTGATATGAACAGGCAGTTTTCAGAGAAAGAAATTAAATCTGTCTATAATCATATGGAAAATACTCTAAACATTTTTGATTGGAGAGATACAAATCAAAACAACTGTGAAGGACCACATCACACCTATCAGATTAGCTAACATGACAAAACAAGAAAATGATAAATATTGGGGAAGATGTGGGAGAGTTGGAACACTAATTCTTTGTTGGTGGAGCTATGAGAGCAATTTGGAACTATGCCAAAAGAGGTATAAAAATGTGCATACACTTTGACCCAACAATGCTGCTTCAAGGACTCTATACCAAAGAGATCATAAAAATGGGTAAAGGACCCCCATATACAAAAATATTGACAGCAGCTCTTTTTGTGGTGGCCAAAACCTGGAAATCAAGGAGATGCCCATCAACTGGGGCATGGCTGAACAAGTTGTGCTATATAAATGTAACAGAATACTATTGTGCTATACGAAGTGATGAATAGGAGGACTTCAGAAAAACCTGGAAAGACTTATATGACTTATATGAACTGATGCTGAGTGATATGAGCAGAAGCAAAAGAACATTATACACAGTAACAACCACAGTGTTTGAGGTTTGTTTCTGATAGACTTAACCCTTCACAGCAATGTAAGGATCTTAAACATTTCCAAAGGACTCATGATGCAAAACTCCATCCACATCCAGAGAAAAACCTATGGAATTGGAACACAGAATGAAGCAGATTATTTTCTCTTTTGTTATATTTGCTTTTGTTTAGTTTTTCTCATGGTTTCTCCCATTCATTTTAATTCTTCTATGCACCATGATTAATGTGAAAATGTGTTTAATAAGAATGTTTGTAGAGTCCACATAAGATTGCATGCCATCTTGGGTGTGGAGGGAGAAGGGAGGGGGAGAAAATTTAAGACTTATAGAAGTGATTGTTAAAAACTGAAAACAAAAAAAAAAATTGGAAAAAATAAGGAAAAATGAATGAAGGTCAGACAACAAAACAATTAAGAGCTTATAGCCCACTTTTGCAGCATTGTCATTTTTGATTCTTCAATCTCCCTTAAACCAAGTATCTCATCAGTTGCCAATTTTTGCTGATTCTGCTTCCAAAACATCCAGAATCACAAAATTTGGGAGTTGGAAGGAATTTCCCTGCCCTCTTAGTACAACCTATACTTCAAAGAAGCCTCTATCATAATACAAGTAGTCTATCAAGTAGTCTATTCAGCCTCTCCTTGAAGACTTCTAAGGAGGAAAATCTCATGAACTGTTGAAGCAGTATATCATTTTGAACAGCTCTAATTATTAGGTTTGGCCTGAAAGCAAGACTAGATGATTAAATTCTTCCATCATTGTTATGCTTCTGTGTCAGACTTGTGATATATTTTCTAAAACACTTACATATTTGTTCTTTCTGGCCAGGAGGTCAACTTAGTCTATCAGATTCAGATCTTCCTTTTGTTGCCTTCTCTTAATTTATTCAGCACTACCTTATATAATGGCTTTATCCCCCATAAGCCTTTACATGTTTTATTACAGAACTTAATTGGGTTCTCCATTTCCAGTCCCTCTTACCATCCATCCTATAGATAATAACAGTGATTAAAGCTATAGCATATGCCTGACCATGTCATTCTATTTCTTAACAACAACTTCTGTGATTCTCTATTACCTGTAGGATAGAATTCAAATTCTTCATTCTTTCATTTAACGTCTTCGAGTCTCTTTTCCCATACTTATCTCATTTTACTCCCACTCATTGAACTTAACTTCACAGTCAGAGTAAACTCTTAACTGTTTATGGTACTCATAATTCCATCTTTCCTCTCTTTGCCTTTGTGAAAACTGTTATCCTTTGTTGGGAATATGTGTTTTTATCCCCTCTACTCTTTGAATCCTTACCTTACTTAAAAATTTTGTTCAATGATTGCCTCTTCAATAGCCTTTTCTGATGCTTCCACTCCTAACTATGTATGTACTTAAATTACCTTGAATGTTCTAACAATTTTTCACCCAATCCGAGTAAAATATAAGCTCCTTGAGGACAAGGCTTGTTTTATTTTGTTCTTGTATTTTCAGGGTCTGGATCTCTATGGTCCCTTTTAGTCTTAGGTTGTATGATTCCATTACCTGTATGTCTAGCATGAACTATCATTTTTCTCATGGCACATATTACAGTATTTAAGCTATGTTGTGTGCTAAGTAGGCTTTTGAGGGATATCCTGGAAAATTAATGACATTTGTAGCATTGTTTTTATGGGAAAGGACATTCTAAATTGCCAACACCTGACTTACAAATAAACTTTGAAACACAGATCATTTATATATTCCTGGTTTTCCATATAATCTCAAGCAAAAAGAATAATAAAGTCTTTGAAACTAAGCTGTTTATAAGTGATTGTAAAGAAGTGATTCCTAGCCTTGGTTTGGGGACATATTTCTATGTTTCATACTATCTCAAGGGATGATTTAAAATCCTAAGAACAAAATAAATTAAATAGAAATATGCTGTGACCCTTTGTAGAGGAGATGGAGGATGTTCAAACAAAAATTAAAGAAACAGGGGGGAGGAACCAAGATGGAAGAGTAGAAAGATTCACATATGCTAGGTCCAAACCCACAGCCCATAGAGTTTGTAAAAAGAACTCCCAATAAATGCTGGAAGAGTGGAAGTCATGCAGCAACAGAGTGAAGGAGATTTCCATTCCAGAGAGCCCTGAAAAACCAATCCCAAGGGTCCTTCGTGCATTGGTCAGGAGCGGAGCCCAGCCCTGCCCTGGCTGCGCAGCACCGAGAGGAGGAGCAGATCCGAGCAGGCTTCAGGGACGGAATCTTCAGCGGCTGTGAAGGTCCCTCCAACCACAGACACACAGGTCAGTGAGACAGACTTCTGGGCTGGCTGAGAGGGGAGCGGGGGTCTCCATAATTCAGGCAGCCTTGGGAGGCACCAACAGTGGCAGAAGCAGTGGTGGCGAGAGGCTCCTGGAGCAGGCAGGAGGCAGGACCTCGGGTCCATTACTGAAGGTCTCCTCTTAAACCCCCTGAGGGAACTGAGTCTGGGAGGAGGCCCTGCTCCCACCTAAGCACCAGAACTTAAACTCACATTGAATAGAAGCCAGGCATACTGCTGAAAGCCCTGAGACTGGGGAGCAGCATTTGAATCTCAGACCCCAAGCACTAGCTGGGCGGATCTAGGTGAAGGTGGAGAGGAATCTCAGAAGTCAAGTAACTGGCTGGGAAAATGCCCAGAAAAGGGAAAAAAAATAAGACCATAGAAGATTACTTTCTTGGTGAACAGATATTTCCTCCCTTCCTCTCTGAGGAGGAAGAACAATGCTTACCATCAGGTAAAGACATAGGAGTCAAAGTCTCTGTATCCCAAACATCTGAAAGAGATATGCAATGGGCTCAGGCCATGGAAGAGCTCAAAAAGAATTTTGAAAATCAAGTCAGACAGGTGGAGGAAAACCTGGGAAGAGAAATGAGAGAGATGCAAGAAAAGCATGAAAAATGGGTCAATACCTTGATAAAGGAGACCCCAAAAAATGCTGAAGAAAATAACACCTTGGAAAATAGGCTAACTCAATTGGCAAAAGAGGTTCAAAAAGCCAATGAGGAGAAGAATGCTTTCAAAAGCAGAATTAGCCAAGTGGAAAAAGAGGTTCAAAACCTCACTGAAGAAAATAGTTCTCTC
>JAQQSK010015245.1:0-10847 GCA_028658325.1 Potorous gilbertii
TTTCAAGGTGTTATTTTCTTCAGCATTTTTTTGGGTCTCCTTTTGCAAGGTATTGACCCATTTTTCATGCTTTTCTTGCATCTCTCTCATTTCTCTTCCCAGTTTTTCCTCCACCTGTGTAACTTGATTTTCAAAATCCTTTTTGAGCTCTTCCATGGCCTGAGCCCATTGGATATTTATTTCAGATGTTTGGGATACAGAGGCCTTGACTCCTATTTCTTTCCCTGATAGTAAGCATTGTTCTTCCTCATCAGAAAGGAAGGGCAAAAACATCTGGTCACCAAGAAAGTAACCTTCTGTGGTCTTATATTTTTTTTCCCTTTTCTGGGCATTTTCCCAGCCAGTTACTAGACTTCTGAGATTCCTCTCCACCCCCACCTAGATCTGCCCAGCTAGTGCTTCAGGTTTGAGATTCAAATGCTGCTCCCCAGACTCAGGGCTTTCAGTGGCCGGTGGGGCTGCTATTCAATGTGAGCTTAAGTTCTGGTGCTCAGGTGGGGGTAGGGCCACCTCCCAGGCTCATTTCCTTCAGGGGGTTTATGAGGAGACCTTCAGTAATGGATCTGAGGTCCTGCCTTCTCCGGGAGCCTCTGGCTGCCCGCTGCCTCTGCCACTGCCTCCCATGGGGTCGTGAGTTATGGAGACACCCCGCTCCCTTCTCAGCCAGCCCAGAAGTCTCTCTTACTGACCTGTAGCACCTGTGGGTGGAGGGACCTTCACAGCCACTGGAGATTGTGTCCCTGAAGCCTGCTCAGATCTGTTCCTCTCCACACTGTGCGGCCAGGGCAGGGGAGGTTTCTGCTCCCGTCCGGTGCGCGACGGACCTTTGGCATTGGTTTTTCAGGGCTCTCTAGAACAGAAATCTTTACTCCATTGCTGCGTGACTTCCACTGCTCCAGAATTTGTTGGGAGTTCTTTTTACAGCAAATCCATGGGCTGTGGGTTCCAAGCTAGCATATGTGAGTCTTTCTACTCCACCATCTTGGCTCCTCCCCCCTCCACATTGTTTTCAAAGCTGTCTAGCCTTCCTTAGTTTTCTTTTATTACACTTTCTTTTGTTCTCAGCCATGCATTTTTTACCTTATTTTTTACTTTATTTTTTCCATCCCTTCCCCAGAAAAAGGTTATAATTAAGTGTGGGAGACATGCCCACACATATATATATATGTACTCATACATATATATGTAAGACCATACTATGATTATGTACACTTGTCATTTGTTTCTCTGAAGATGGACAGCATCTTCCTTCATAAGTCCAAGTCTTTTTGTGTTTTGCTAAGTCAATCACCTCACTTACTACACCACATCAATATTCAAACCCAATCACATTCTTCCTCAGAGAATGTCTATGAAAGCTTTTCCCCAATTTTCTTTGTTCCTTCTATTTTTGGCTGTATAAATTTTTAATTTAAATCATCAAAATTATTCATTTTACACTTCAACAATGCTCTCACCTTATAATGTGATTTAAGGTCTAAAAATCCTTCTTTTATATTTTTGTTACCCTGGTTTCTTTGAAGATCTTGACCTTTTGTTCATCCAAATGAACTTTGTTATTACTGTTTCTAACTCCACAAGATAATCATTACATGAATAGATTATTTAGGTAAAATTGTAACTTTTTATTACATTGACTTTACCTACCCATGAAAAAATAAACATTACTTCAATTATTTAAATATAACTTTATTTGTATAAAAAGTGTTTTATGTTTATATTCACATAGTTTCTGTGTCTGCTTTGGCATGTACACTCTCCATTATTTTATACTGTCTAGTTATTTTAAATGGTTTAAAAAAAAGCATTGAATAATATGGCTGACACAAAGCATAGTTTCTCTATTTTTCTCTTTTGATTAAATCTATTTCAGCTTTAACTTTATCTGAGATCATGATTACTACCCATGCTTTTTAAAAAAAAAACATAATAAATTCTACACCTGACCCTTTATTTTGTGTTTTTGTATATCTCTCATTTTTTACAGCATTTCCTGAGGGCAACATATTGTTGAATTCAAAATTTTAAATCTGTTATCAGTTTCCATTTTATGAGTAAATTCATCCCATTCACATTCTATGCTATAATTTCTTGTATATTTTCCTCTTTCCTATTTTCCCTCACTATCCTTCTCACCGTATTACTTTTTCCTCCTCATTCCTCTGATTTACTTCTACCTGCTGTCTTACCCTTCTATTCCTTAACATACCCATCTCTCCAAGAAAGCCACCCTTATCCTCTCCCCACCACCACCCCATCACCTTGCTCTCTTGTTTCTTTCTGAATTTAGAAGACTTTTATACCCTTCTAGGTATGTACGGTGTTCCCTCTTAACTCATGCCTAGTGAGAGTAAGGGTTTAGTACTGACCCCCCAACTAACCTCTTCTATGTCAATTTTTCCTTTGTTGCCTCATTTGTATGAGATAATTACTCCTTTTTATCTCTCCTTATAGTTTTATTTTCTTTAGAATCACCCCATATTGCTCAGTTGAGCTCAAGCCTTTCTCTCAAACTACCCAAATAAAAATGACAGAAATAAAAGAAAAATAATATTTTCATATATGAGAAATAAATGATTTGACTGTATTGAGTCTCTTATAATTGGTCCTTACTGTTTACTGTATATTTCACCTTAATGTTATATGTTAAATTTTCCCTTAAGTTCTGCTGTTTTTGTCACAAATACCAGAAAGTCTTTCAGTTTGTTAAATGTCTATTTTTTTCCATTCAGGATTATACTTAACTTTTCAGAGTAACTTACCCTTGGTCATAACCCCAATTTTTTTGCTCTATGAAATACAGTATTCCAAGACACATGGTCCTTCAGCATAGTGGCTTGCTAAGTCTTTGTAATCCTTATTGTAGTCCCATGATATTTAAATTGGTTTTTTTTTTCTTGTTGCTTCTAACCTTTTCCCCTTAACCTGAGAGCTTTGAAACTTGGTTATTATATTCTTGTAAGTTTTCCTCCTGGGATCTCTTTCAAGTGGTGATTGGTAGATTTTTTTTTTGTCTATTTTTACTTTACCTTCTTTTTATATAACTTCAGGGCAATTTTCCTTGATATTTTCTTGTAATATTGTATTAAGATTCTTTTTTATCATAAATTTCAGGCAGTACAAGTATTATATTCTTCACAATCTGTTCTTCAGATCAATTGTTTTTCTGATGAGATATTTCACATTCTTGTCTTTTTTAAATTTTGTTTTATTATTTCTTTGTCTTTGAATTTCATAGCTTCCCTTTGCCCAATTCTAGTTTTCAAGGAATTATTTTCTTCCTTAAGTTTTTGATTCCTATTTCAGGTTGGTTGGCTTTCTTTTCATAGTTTTCTTGATGTTCATGGATCGCTCTTATTTTTTTTTCTGATTTTTCCTTGATCTCTCTGATTTCAAAAGTCCCTTTTAAGTTCCTCCAAGAAATCTTTTTTTGCTTGGGACCATTTGAGGTTTTTCATTGAAAAAGGAGTGACTTTTTAAACACCACTATCTTCCTCTGAATATGAACCTAGATCTTCTCTATCCCCATAGTAGCGATCTGTGGTTGGATTCTTTCCCCTTGCTTATATTTATTTGTTTGTTCGTTTCATTTTGTTTTTAGCAGCTATTATTGTGATCAAGTTCTATTCCTGAGATATGGGGAATAACGCCCCAAGCCTCAGTTTCTTCTTACTGTTATTTTCTGAGGTCTGTTTTGGGACTCAAGGTTGGGCTCTCCTCTTCACTCTTAAGCCACAACTAGAGCCCCCACCGTTTTGTCCCTCAAATGATCTCACTCCCTGTGGTCCCTCTAGTGGCTGCAAACTGTAACTCTTGTCTTTTCCCTGGAACTGAAACCAGGGACTCTGCTCTCCCACAAGTGCTCACAGCTAGCAGGATCCCCACCTCTCTGCTTCTGTACTCACCAGGTGTATGCTAGCTCATTCTCCTCCACAACAGCAGTACAATCCAAGATGCATCAGACAAGCACCACTGTGCTTGGCGTTCCTCGACAATGGAAGGTCCTTCAATCTTCTTCTATTCAGAGGTCAGACCCCCACACTGTCCAAGAGATGAAAGTAAATTTCTAGGGTTGAGGCTGCATCCCAATCCCAGATGCCCCCAGGGCTTGTTGATTGTTGAGTCCATAGTGTTGACCTGGAGGTCAGGTTTTTCCTGGGATCTTCTCAAGTTGCCTTAGGAGAATAGCTTCTTTACCCATCTTTATTTCTCCTGCTCTGAGGTGATCCTTTTATTTATTTTTTTATGGAGGAAATTTGGAGAGCCAAAAGTTTTCTGACCTACTCTGCCATCTTCCCAGAATCATCAGGAGTTTCAGTTCTAATACAGTACCATCTAGAAAAGTGTGTGTCAGTTGCACTTTGTATTTGTGGGATGTGCCTACACTGATAAAAATCCAGACTTAGGAAAATATTGAAATCATATTAAAAGATGCTCAGAGTGATCCCTGACATTAGTTCCTTCAGTTAGTAATGTGAAATTGACCAAGATTTCTTTCAAATAAGGAACTGACTCATAGAGTTGAAAAGTGTAAGAAAGGCACTCAGATGAACTCTGGCACTATTCCCTACTGAGCACTGTGGTACTCCAGCAGCATCATGGGCCTGCCAAAAGTTGTAATTCTGAACAATAATTCAGCTGGGCAGCGAGGTGGGGCAGGGAAAAGAGTACTGGTCCTGAGCCAAGGAAAACCAAGTTCAAATTCTGCCTCAAACATTTACTAGTTGTACGGCACTTGGCAAGTCATTTAATCCCTGTTTGCCTCAGTTCCTCAACTGTAAAATGGGGATGATAAAAGCACCTATCTTGAGAATGTTGCTCTGAGGATCAAATGCAATAATATTGATAAAGCACTTTGCAAACCCTAAAGCACAATATAAATGCTAGTTATTATTTACTTCTGAGGTTTGCAACAAAACCAAACTCTTCAGAAATAGGAACACAAACAAATAAAAGCCAACGATTTTATGAAACAATAAGTAGTCTCTGGATTTTTGCCTACTTCTAGGATAGAGATATGGTATTTATATTGGATTTCATTGACATCGGAAACTCCTAAAGGAGGATATTCCCCAATTAACTCAGGGCGATGCCTCCTTTGCAATTTATAATCTTAAAGGCTTTTCTAGCACACTGGTAAGGTTAATTAGCTTGCCCAAGTCCACACATCTAATACATGTCAGACGTGGAATTTGAAAGCAGGTATACCTGATTTCAAGGGAAGCTTTCTACCCATTGCAACACACTCCCTCTCTGGGCTTTTTCTGTGATTGTTACTTTCAGCTAACTTTATGCAAGGTTAGCCTAAGTAATAGGAATAGAACTAGGTACAAGAACCACTGAGACTAGGTCGGGAATCATTTATATCAGAGCATGAGCTGGAAGTAAGATGGAACGAGGACTGCATGAGAATTGCAACTGTGAGGATCAGATAATATATGGTGAATTATTTACTTTTTTATTAAGTAACCAGTTAATGAATTCTGTATTATGAACAGAAGGGACCAATGACCAGGATCAACATCCTGAGTACAAGTGGAGGATAACATGCTATTTTAATCCTTCCAAGAATCTGTGCTATCATCCCATTTATCCAAATTGTAGCTCTTCCACCCTAGTGGATGGTTTACAAAATGTTGTGAACAGAAATATTAATCCCCTAATAGTATTCTTCTGGGGATGATTATTTTCAAATGTAAGGAGGCTGGTTCGTTTTCAGTCACTATACCCATGCTTCAAGCCTCTCCATGTTTGTAGGACCTCTACAGCTAGTGTTTTTCTGTCCTAACCTACCAGAACCTAAGGTCATCTCCAGCCCATGTTGAAATATCAGGGCAGGGCTTTAGTGGAGGGATATTGACAATAATTTTTAAATTGACTGTAGAATGCAATATGTTAATTTTAAAAACAAATTAAATAGAATTGTTTTTCTAATAATGTCTCACTTGGTCTAATATTGAAGTGAGTTTTCACTGCCTGACATAATCTCATTGGTAGAAGTGCCCAGATAGATGCTAAGTGGTAGGGAGAAACAATTTGGGACTAAAACATTCCAAGGATAAAACATGTGGGTAATTAAAATTTAACTCACATAAAGTGGAAAGATCTATTGTGCCAAAAAAAGTTTGCTGAAAAACTACCTTTTTACAAGATCATGAATTTAGTCAGTCAAAATGCATTTATTAGCTGCTTTCCCTGTGCCAGGTAGTGTTCTTGGCACTGGGGTTACAAGGACAAACAACCAAGAAACACTATTTAGCATCTGCTATGTATTAAGTACTTTGTTAAGCACTATAGGTAGTAAGGAAAAAGTGAAATTATCCCTGCCCTGAAAGAATTTACATTCTGATGGGAAAGGCAACCTGTACATTTAAGGGCGTATAACCTGTACATAAATTTGTACATTTATTGTATATTCAATATACATTAAATATATAGAGGCACTGTGGGACTGGAGTCAGGAAGACCCAAGTTCAAATTCAGCCTCCAACATTTGCTGGCTGTCTGACCTTGGATAAGTTTCTTAACCTCTGCCTGCCTCCATTTCCTTAACTGCAAAATGGGGGTAAGAATAATGCCTACCTTTCAGATATGTTGCAAGGATTAGATGAGATAATGTTTGTAAAGCACTTAGCACAGTGCCTGGAATGTAGTGAGTACTTAATAAGTTCTTGTTTTCCCCCTATACATGCAATATATTTACACAGATATATACACAGCACACACACATGCATATACACACAAATATATACACAATACAGGACTGTTTTGAGAGGGAGGGCACTGACGTTCTAGGGTAGAGATCATGACTTCACATAGAAGTTGACACTTGAGCTGAAATTTTAAGATACTAGGAATTCCAAGGGGGTGAAAGTAAGAAGAGAGGGTATTTCAGGTTTGTGGAATGTCCCATGAGATCTTTATATCTTCCATAAAGATATGGAAATAGGCAATAGAGTAAGTAAGGCATAATTGGATCATAGAAGGAGATGAGGGAAGTAATGTGTAAGAAGAGTAGAAAGGTAGGAACGGACTAGGATATGAAGAGCTTTAAATGCCCAACAGAGTAGTTTGTATTTGATCCTAGAGGGAATAGGGAACCACTGGAATTTATTGAGGAGAGTGGGGGTGGGACATGATCAGATCTGCAATTTAAAAAAATCACTTGAGTGACTTTATGGAGGATGGGTTTGAGAAAGAAGAGGCTTGAAAGGAAGAAAACAGATAGGAGGCTATTGCAATAATCCAAGAAAGAGATGATGAGCATCTCACCTCATTTAGTAACCATATAAGTAGAGACAAGAGTTGAAACATAGGAGATGTTGTAGAGGTAGAAACAAGATTTGGCAACTGATTGGATATGTGTTTCCAACTTGGGGAGTGGAAGGATACTGGTACCCTTAACAAAAATAGGGAATATTGGAAGAGGGGTGGGTTTTAGAGGAAATATAAGTTTTTCTTTGGAAATATTGGGTTTGAGATGTCTGTAGGGCATCTAGGTGGGGATTTGGGACAGTGTGCAAGAGAGAGATTTAGGATTGATATGTAAATCTGAAAGTGAAGTACAAAGAGATGATAATTAAATCCATGTGAACTGAAGAGATCTCCAGTTAAAGAGTACAGAAAAGGAAGAGAAGAGGGCCAGGAAATAGTTTTGGAGGAAGTCAACTGTTAGTGGGTATGATAAACCTATCCTCAAAGGATCAGTCTGTCAACTAGCACCTATTATGTACCAGGTACTGCGTTAGATGCTAGAAATAGACAAAAACAATGCCTGGCCTCAAGAAGCTTATAGTCCTGTATTGAAGACAATGAGGATTTACAATAGTTCAACAGGGGAGACAAGATGCAAATTATGATGTGCAAACAAAATTTATACATGATAAATTGGAGTAAATTTCAGAGAGATTGCACTCTCTTTAAGGGGGACCAGGAGGTAAGATTGCAGAAGGTAGGATTTAATTGGAACCTGTAGGAAGCCAGGAGGTAGACATGAGAAGAGAAATCATTACAGGCATAGGAAACAGCCAGTGAAAATGCTCACAAGTCAAGAGTTTACCTTCTTTGTCAGCACATGAGGTCAGGCCTTGAAACAGATGAGATCTCATGGAATTACAAGACTCCAGCCTTTCACCAGACATGTTCAGATTTGTTTTTAAGAAAGGGAAGGTATAATAGAGAGGTACCCTGGTGAGACACATTAAATGGGGAGAAAACTGTAGATTTAAAGGGCTGCTTTGGAAAGCCTAAGGTCAACTGCTGAAATTCCTTTGGTGAGTGAAGATGGCTTACCTTCCATTGTACCATTCTCTCTCCTCAATAAATTCGGGAGCTCTGATACCTTTTTAAGAGTGTGGGTAGGATGATTCTGGGCCAGAAAAACTGGTAAACAATAACAGTAACTTAAGCTTTGTATACAAAAAAGGTCAAAACAACTGATAACTATTAGTGTCATGAGAGTTTAGAATTTAGAAGATATGTAGTCTACTTCATTTTACAGATAAAGAAACTGAACCCATAAAATGGTAAAAATGACTTGTCCAAGGTCACAATAAGGAGAGCTGGGATTCAAATCCAGGTCTTCTAACTCTAAGTACAATCATTTTTCTATTACTGTAATGGTGTCAAACTCAATAGAAGTGGGGGCCACTAATCTATATAAAAGAATCCTCATGGACTGAATTTTGACTTAGTTTTGAAAGGTAATATTGTTTTATATTATTTCACTTTTATATATATTATATTATTATATTTTTATAATATATATTTTATCTTTTCCTCTATTTAAAAAATATTTCCCAAATTTATTTTAATCTGGCCATACTTGGGAATGTTGTGGGTCATACATTTGACACCTCTGTACTATACCATGATTATCCCAGCTCTGTTTCTGCCTATATGATCTTGGATAAGTCACTTAACCTCCATGGGTCTCATTTTCTTCATCTGTAAAATGAGGGGGTTGCATAAGATGGACTCCATGGCTCTTTCCATTCTTAAGCCTATGATCTTATTATAATGGAGGTTTGAGAGCTGAATGACATCTTGGGTTTTGCAGTTCAGAAGGACAAGCATTCTCTCTGAACCCTGTCACCAGTTTGAGATTATTGCACTTTCAGAGCTGGAAGACAGAGTTGAGTCATGCCTGGGAGTTCTTAGAGAGATGCGTACAGTCTGGCAAAGATTGAAAGAAAAGGAAGAGTGACTCAGCAGTATTAGAGAGGTGGTCTTCCCAACCCTATCTGGAACTTATTAAAGCTAAAAATCACAGAAGCAACAACCCCCCCCCAAAAAAAAGAAAATGAGAAAAGGTCTGAACCAAGACACAGAAGGACAAAATGAAGGTAAGCTATTTGTCCTTGGAAGCATTTCAGAGCAGAGGACGGGGACTGAACCTCTAGGTTGTATTCATTTCTTCAAGGACTGAGGGAAATTCCACCCCTTGAAAGGTATGCTCTTTCCCTGACTTCCCCTCCCTGTACCTGTTCAGTAACACATACTGGACTATATAAACTCTGCTTGCTTCTTTTACATAACTATTTCCTATAACTACATGAGTTTATTTAATTAAAAACATTCGAGTTTTTCCCTTTTCAGTTGATTGCATTGATATTTAGTATATCTAAATAGAGCCATGAGTTTGTATGTCCTAAATACAAGCTTTATACCAGATCATGTGGCAGATGTTTGCCTCAAAGTTGCTGTCCAACTCAGCTGGTTACCTGGTAACCATATTTCTTCTGCATCATCTGACTCTTGCTTTAAAACAGGGACTTACTGTTGAACAGCCTTATTTCCAATCCCCTGAGCTCTTGAGCCTTCCCATGTAACACTAGGGACTCAATAAATAATGGGATTTTAATTGTCACATTATATCTGATCTTTTTTTTTCTTATGCATAATATCATCTAGGCAAGGATGTAATTTCAATTAATTTTGCTTATCTGATAAAATTTTCATATCCCTTAAGCTAATTTCATTTGAACTAATAGGCACAACTCTCTTCTTTGAGCTGCATTCCAGATCTCTTATCTAGACTAGCTATTTCTTGCATATTCAGCATATCAAAGAGCCCTCTATATTGTGCTCCAAGAAGGTCTTTGCCAGGGAGAAGATGAAGAATCCTTTACAGTGACAGAAAAACTTGTGAGGCCATTTGTTTTTTGTATTGTACTTGTAAGAACATTGCTTACAATGTATTCATTAATTTTCATTGTTTTCACCACTTAAGACTATCAATATGTCCAAAAACTGAGTACTGATTTTTTAAAAATTTTAGGTACAGCAAGATGTATACAATTTCTAAAATGATTATGATGAATTTAAGACTCCATTAATCCCATGAATTTATTCTCTCATATTTTAGATGATTCTCCTAATGACACAAATTTTACAACCCACCCATTCCAACCATGCTGTTTCACTCTTATGCATATCCACTATCATCCCATATATTTGCTACAGGGTGCTGTCCAAGGTGCCAGTGACCTTCCTTGGAATGAAAGTTCTTTTGACATTACATGGACATCAGGGTCACGCACTGGTTGGCTACCCATTATTCCAAACTATAAAACAAATAGCCCAAGAAACCTTCAAAATAGGGAATAAAATCATGCATAAAATCCTTAACCCATTGTAACAAATATTTTAATAAAATAATTAAACAACAAACAAAAGGTGAATATGTTCTAGTTTTAATTCCAAGTCTTTTTGAAGTTGTTGTTTTTTTTGAGCCTTGCTTTAAATTTTGTATATATAGTTATAGCCAATTTATATTCTTTTCTGGCTCTGCTGATCTTGTTTTATATCATTTCATATGGTTCTTTCTAGATTTCCACCTTTTTTTT
>JAQQSK010015246.1:0-10846 GCA_028658325.1 Potorous gilbertii
GTTGGGAACACTGTCAGCAGGACAGTCTACTTCCTATTTTGAACAGAATGATGGACCTCTAAATTTGATATAAGTACTTGCACTTGTATTAAAAAGTCCTTGACTAATGTTACAATGTTATGAAGCAATCTTATACTTAAGTAAGTGATTTAAAGCTCTTGGTTTAGTTATTGGTTAGCTATTTTTAGAACTTTCTCTCTTGTATCTTTATTGATTCAAAATGTCTTTAAGTTTCTGAGTCTATAAAGAAATTGTTTTTATAAGATTCAATAATTCTTCTCTGTGGAAAAAAATCCTACTGAGCTCCTTGCTAGTCACCACTCCTCACCCCAACCCCACCTTAATTTTGGAGAATGGGTAGAAATTCCTCAAATCAAGTTTTACAGGCCTGAACTGAGAAAGAATCTTGGACTTTTACTATATTCACACTTCATTCAGAATTGAACTGCTTGCTGGAGTTTCTTGGCAAGTGTTCTTGGATCTTAGTAGAAATTCATTATTTAGAAAAAGGAGAGTAGGAAAGCAGTACGTATAAGCCAAGCATATTTTAAATCAAAACAAACTTTAGGTTCTCATAAGTATTTATTGCAAAAAACATTAAGAAATATAATTCAAGGAAACATCAATATGCCACAGAAAACAAACGTTACTCTACTGTCATGCAAGGCAAAATTGACCCAGGGAAGTAACCATGAAGACCAAGGACTGGGAAGAGAGATTTTGCAGGGAAAACAAGAAACAAGACTATTAACATGTCTAGGAAACAAAGAGGGAGGACAATAAAGAATACAGTATCAATCCAATACTCTCAGAATAAGTTTGACCATGGGATGTGATGGCAAAATTTTCCATAGTGACACAGGGAGTGATAAGCAATGTAAGCTCTTCTTTTCATTATTATTTCATTATTATGAGATCATTTAAAATAAAAGGCATATTTTGGTACCAATTACCTGATTAATAATACTGGAAACAAAGGATCTTAGTGTTTGATAAATTCAAATACCTCAGTTATTGGAGTAAAGATTCACTACTGGTAAGATTTAATGGGAAAACCAGACAACTATTTCACAGAAATTAGTTTAGACCAACAGCTTACTCTTTATACCAAGATAAACTCCAAAATAATATGAGAGCTGGAAATAAAAGGCCACATCATAAAAAATTTAGAGGGAAAGGGAGAAATTATTTTTTTAATTCTACAGATGGAATTTTAAAATTCTCCTTTTTCTTCTTTTCTCTTCGAAGTAGAAGTATCCTTGAATAGGTGCGACCAAAACCAAAATAAAATAATAATGGATTCACACTACAGATGAATAAAGAACTTCTTTTGAGAAATGTAAGATACCAATGACTACATTTAAAAAGTACTCAAAAAGGATGGGACCAATGAGACATTACCAATAATCTTAGAAAGAATATGAATATCATTATCCTCCCACTCTAACCTTCTCTGTTCAGGTGTCAGACAATGAGGTGTTTCCTTCTCACTACAAGTATCAAAATACTCTAATGCATATTATGATTTTTTTCCCATTTTCTGTCTCCTCTGGGAACTTGTCTTTTAAGCATCACTTTCTCCTTCCTCATTTTGATCTCCATTTTTCCTTCTTTCTGGGAAATGATTCCAGATCACTCTTATCCTAAAAACTGAAAAAATACAAAGCCCCATCACAAAACTGATCATATTTCCCGCTGACCCGTGCTATTATTTTAAATTTATCCTTTTCTTTAAAAAAATAATCAAAATCTCCCCAACATGATCAAAGGATATGAACAGGCAGTTTTCAGAGGAAGAAATTAAAGATATATGTCATGTGAAAAAATGCTCTAAATCACCATTGATTGGAGAGATGCAAATCAAAACAATCTGAGGTATCATACCACACCTATCAGGTTGGTTAACATGACAAAACAGGAAGATGATAAATGTTGGAGATGTGGGAGAATTGGAACACTAATTCATTGCTGGCAGAGCTGTGAGCTGATCCAGCTATTCTGGAGAACACTTTGGAACTATGCCCAAAGAACTACAAAAATGTACGTACCCTTTGACCCAGCAATACTTCTCGTAGGACTGTATGACCAAGACATTATAAAAATGGGAAAGGGTCCCATATGTACAAAAATGTTTATAGTAGCACTCTTTGTGGTTGACAAGGGGATGCCCATCAATTGGGGAGTGGCTGAATAAATTATGGTATATGAATGTAATGGAATACTATTGCACTATAAGAAATGATGAATAAGAAGACTTCAGAGAGCCCTGGAAAGACTTATATGAACTAATGCTGAGTGAAAGGAGAACCAGGAGAACCAGCAGAACCAGGAGAACTTTGTGCACAGCAACAACCACAGTGTTCAAGAATTTTTTTCTGGTCGACTTAGAACTTCATTGCAATGCAAGGACTTAAAAAATTCCCAATGGTCTTTTAAGGCAAAATGCCTTCCACATCCAGAGAAAGAACTATGGAATTCGATCACAGACTACAGCAAATCATTTTCTTTTGTATTATGTTTTGGTGTGTTTTATAATTTTTTCCCATTCTTTTTAATTCTTCTATGTAACATGACTAAGGTGAAAATGTATTTAATAGTAATGTATGTGAAGAATCTATATGAAATTTTATGCCATCTCAGGGAGGGAGGGGAAAGGTAAAAAGGAAGGAGGGGGAGGGAGGGGAAAAATCTAAATTATATGGAAATGATTGTAGAACACTGAAAACAAATAAAATAATAATAATTAAAAACTAATCAAAATCCCAGGAGTAAAACAAACATCCTTCTCAGTCAAAGTTTTTGACTTCAATACTCAACTAAAACTTCCCTCTCCAAACTTACCAATAGTCTTTGAAATGCCAATTGTGATGAATTTTCTCAGTCTGTTTATATTGCTCCCTACAGTATTTGATACGATTGACCATTTGTTTGTTTTCCTGCCAGACACAATAAATGAGAAGAAATGGGAGTGGAGAGAGTAGTGGAAACACTCTCAGGTTCATGTCAGCCATTGTTCTTTCTTGATTCTCCTGCTACCTGTCTGGTTCTTCTTAGTATCATCTCCTGGATCATTATCTATGCTCATCATCCATCATACTTCTCCTATATTTGATTATATCTTATATCTATCTTGGGCTCATTTCTCTTCTCTTTTTTTCAGTATTTGTGATGCCATGAATTCAAGTTCTATAGGTTCAGTTGCTATCGCTATTCATGCAACTGCAAGAACTATATATGAATGAAGGAATAACTAATTAATGAAAGAATAAATTAATTAGAAAACATTTCTTAAGCACTTATTATGTGCAATAGCCCTGTGCTAAGCAAAAGGTCTATAAAACAGCAATAGTTTCTCTCCTCATCTTCAGTCCTCCATCAACAATTGTCTTTTCGACATTTCCAACTGAACTTCCTGTAGATACCATGAATTCAACACGTCTGAAATAGAATATTTTATCTTTATCCCCAAATTTTCCATTTATAACTTTTCTATTTCTCTTATCATTATTCTAAATGCCCAAGTTTGTGATTTTTGGGTCCTTTTTCATTCTTTCCCTTCCCTCACATTTCCCTATCAAATAAATTACCCGTTATTATTAATGCTATCCATTACCCATCTTGTAATTGTCCAGTTAAACATTGTTCCCAGTCATTCAGGTCCTCATTACCTCTTACTCTTGCTTTTCCTGAATTTTATCTCTCTCCATCTCCAAACCATCCTCCATGTAGCTGCCTAAATGATATTGTTCAAGCACAGGTCTGGTTATTTCACTATTCTCTTAATCAAAGAACTCCAATGGTTTTCTCCTTTTCACAGAAAAAAGAAACTCTTTAGTATTTCAAGCTCTTTACAACCTATTAATATTCTGTTTATTGTATATTATATTTATATTATATTGTGTTATAGTATATCACATTGCATTATGTTATGTTATATTATTCTAGATTTATGTATTCTGCATTACAGACACATTCCTCCTTCCATATGTGACATTCTATCTCTAATCTTTGTGTCTTTTCATATGATGGTACCGAACCTCTGCCCTATCCTGCACTCAGAATACATTTCCTTATCTCTCCGTTGTAAACCAGCTCCACCTTTCTTTAAAGTTCAGTTCAAGATTTACCCAATTATTTGCCTAATTAGGTTATGCCTAACCTAATCACTTCAGTTGCTCACTTACACTGCATATCCTATACCTCACATACAAATTACTTTATATATTTCTATACTTATTATGAATGTGTGTGTGCATGTGTGTGTTGCTTCTACTAAAAAAAAAAAAAAGGTGAAATCCTTGAGTTCTGGGACTGCCTTGTTTTTGGATTAGTATTCCCCGAATAAAAACAGCACCTAGTCCATGGTAGACATATACTCCTTGTTTTGTTTTGTTTTGTTTTAATTCTTGGATAAGAGAGGTAACATGCAGATTTGTGGACTAGAAAACAGTATAGCCTTGTTAAGAAAAAGAAACACTTCTCTCTTAGAGAATACAGAGGAGAGAATAAGATGGTTTAATATAAAAAGACATTTGAACAAAATATTTCTGACTAGCAGTGAGGGTTCATCTGAGGTCAGAACAGCACAAATCTGTAGTAAATCAAATCATCTTTTTCATGACTTCCTTTAGCAACATCTGACAGCAGGAGAGGGCAAGTGTTATAAGGGTTATCCAGGACTGGAGATGTGGATGGCAGAAATCACAGAAGGTCAAATAGGTAAGGAATTCTAGAATGAAAGTGATAGCATCGTAGAAATGATTGAACCTGGCAACTAGGCTGGATGGGGAATCAAATGAAGTGAGAAAAGGAATAATGGACTGGGAGACTAGGGAGGAATAAAAGGATGGACTTCATACTAAACAGGAAGATCAGAATCAGAATATCGGTGAGAAATTAAAGTGTGGGTTATTCAGGATATTATAGCCTGCCTAAAGCTTTATCATGCATATGCTACATGTGTTATTAACACAAAAAAATCCCAAATCTGTTGCATGAAAAGATAAAATGAAAGAGATAAAGATGAGAAATATCAATATTTTGGGGAACATTCTATTTTTATCATTCATTCTCATTTATTATGATTTCTAATATTTTTAATTCGTAGGAATCTAGTAATTTTATATAAAAATCTCAATTTTAATGTAATTATTTTAATTACTCGAAATGTAAATATTTATTTTCAATTAGTTTTAAAAACCTGTTTTCCCATAATTGCAAATTGAAAAGATTGAGAAATTGCTTTTTTTTCCTAAACGGGAGAATAACCTTTTTTCATGGTTTAACATGTTCAATGGCATTTCATAATCTTGTATCTGAGAATGAAGATTTCTGGGAATCACAGTTTGATTTATTTGAAGAATTCCATTAGATTACATGCAAAAAAAAGTTATTTCAGTCTTTGAAATATTAATCCCTTACTCAAGTTAGGCTAGGTTTAAATCCACAGTAATTCATTTACTTTCTTTGTAGATATTTAAACTCAAATGAAAGAGCTACATTAGATTTTTAAGTGCAAGTCTTTCCTCAGATTTATTGAGCTAGTAAATAAAGTTCTGGATCTCAAGGAATGTATCTACAAGACCACATTTATTATACCTAACTACAGTGTTTATTGGTAATATATATATATATATATCACCAGAGTCAAATGTCAAGAGAAATGAGGGTACATGTGTTTATTAGCTTGCAGGACACTCTTATTTTGAACCATCTATTTTGGACTTTGATATGCCAGTGCTGGTTCTAGCAGAACCATCAGAAATTCAAGTTAAATGTCAGTGGCAACAGTGGAAAAAGGGGAACTCTGTTTTGTACTTAACATAATTATCTACCTTCCTTCATTTTGTTCAAAATTTATTTTGTTAATTTTTAAATAATTACTTTCTTGTTCAGCTTTTTTATATTCAATTAGCTTACTTTTCTTATATTTTAGTAGGTCTGCAAATTCAGTCAGCAAAAGTTGGTGGTGCTATAATATTCAAATAGTTCTTACCTAGGAGCATAGAAACTGTCCCTACATAAAACTTTGTTCCTGGTTAGAAGCAGGTAAGCAAGAGAAGTGAGATTCAGGCGAAAGATACAGGAGACCCCAAAGAGAATACTAAGGCATGCCCTCCTGATAATACTACTTCTCAATATGGAAACCAGAAATGAGTTAATATTGCAGTGGTTCTCACTTTGAAACGTCTCCACCATTAAGTGAGAAGGAATCCCCATTTTTATTCTGGAGTTTAGAATAGAATGGAAAAATGCAATTAGTGAACCTGTACTATGTTTTCAGCCCTATTTATTCCATTTCTGTCCTACACAGTTCTGTGCTAGCTTTAAAGTCTTTTAAAATAATGGCTATGTGTTTGACCTTCTCAGACTGCTATTAAATGCTTAGCATCAGAAAGGACCTTAGAGGCTCTGCAGTCTAAACTCTCACCCTTGTTCAACATGCCTGAAAAATGATCATCCAACCTCTGACTCTCTATGTCCAGTGACAAGAAACTCACTACATTTCATATTAGTCTATTTCATTGTTGGACAGTACCAAGCACTAGAAATGAACAAAAGTCTTTTTCTGTGTAGATTCTACCCATGGACCCTTACTTTCTACTCCAGAGCAAATGGACTAAGTTCATTCTCTCTTCCTTGCAACAATATTTTAAAGTATTTAAAGTCAGATGCCATCCTTTTCTTTTATTTTCTACACTATTTATTTCCCAGTATTTCAACCATTCTTCACATGATATGGTTTCTAATCACCTCTTCATGGCAACACAAGTATTCTATACTTCCATTCCATTGATTTACCCACCACACTGCATTATTTTTGGTCCAAATGCCACAATTGTATATACCCAGAACAAGTTTGCATTTTTCCATTTGTACATCATTCTTTTATCTTATTTCAACCTATGGTAATTATTACTGACAACTATATAACAACTCATTTCACCAACCACGTATCAAGACATCCAGGGGTCCCACAGTGAACTCACAAGTCTGCCTAAATTTTTAAGGGAAATACAGTAATATTTAACGTTTGCTAGACATCAAGCATACTATGAGCCTATTGTTTTAGTTTTAAAAACTAAAATAAACTAAAGTAAAACATGCTACATTTCTAAATGAAAGTCTAGTAAATTTGAGACATGTTTTTATTGACTCTTTCCACCTATGCCAGTCATATTTCAAAAATTATTCTTTATTACATCATATAATAGAAAGCTAGGTTTTTGGCAGTTCCTTTAATAAAAGAATGTATCACTGGGAAATAAATTCAGGATTGAGAATAGGCTTGAGAAGTTGTATCAACCTGCACTCATTACATTATTAAATAATTGTGGTTAAGAATTTTAAAATTCTATATTTTCTTTCAATATATGTAAATTAAAAAATTACCAATTTGTTAGTACACAAATACTCATTAAATTGGTTGGTGCTAACTACTTAATAAATGGAACTATTAGGTATTTCTTCTGGCCTTGTGGAGCAGTGAAAAAATTTACTAAGTGACTGAGGGTGCCATGATTTGAGAAAGTTTAAGATCCTCTGATACTATTTTTCAGTTTTCTGGACACTTCACCTAAAATATGACATTTGAGCTTAAAACTGCGATAGGAAGTGTATATTCAACTTGTTAGATAAGGAGTTTAAAGCTCAGATATATTAAAGGACTTAATCATGTTTATATAACTAAGAAATGCCAGAGGTAAGAATTGAAGCTAGCTTTTGATTGAACTCAAGTCCAGTATGCTTTAAACCATATTGAGCTGCCTTTCTGTCTAAAAAATACAGGTTATCTTCATATGAATGAATAAGCTACACTAATACAACTTGCTATTTTTTAAAACCAAATACATAATTTTTCAGTTATCCTTAGTAAATTTTATAGGCTATCTAGATTGTAAGCTTTTTTAGGGGACTAACTATATTTTATTTATCTGTGTCTTCCTTGATACCTATTATAATAGCCTCAAAATGGTAGACTTTCAATAAATACTTGTTGAATTTTTGTGAATTGAACTTCATCTTTTTTGGTTTGGTATCTCTCTCTGGAATATTAAAAATGTTTTGAATATTGATTATGCTATCATATATATATTTGTTATTCTTCCCAACTATTATATTTGACATTTTCTATATTTTCATCTGAGTCAAAAACCCAGAGGTGCGAAAACAGATATTTTCATCCACGTGACTATTGCTCTATAATCATCATTATTGGCATATACTATTCAGATAACATTCCTTTACAATATTTTCATCTTAACTACATATTTTCTTCTTGTTCACAAGGATCTCCTAAGTTTGGTCATATGCCTTGTTCTTTCCATTCATCTTACCGTCTAGTGTTATTACCAACAATGAAATGGAAGAAAGATGTCATAGGTATGAGTTCTAAGGAGAAAACAAAGTCAGAAATTATAGGCATCTGTAGCCATGTGGACTAAGATTGGATGCAGTTGAAGCAGGAGGCTTTTGATTCCCTCTACACTCAGGTCATAATATTGTGTTCTTTATCATGTAAAGTTCATGTTTGGTGCTTCATTTACTTTAAACCTGTATGGAAGAAGCTGGGCAGCATTTAGGGAAATCACAAATATTGGCTTTCCAAGTTCCATCTGGAAGCTATGTGGCATAGTAGATAGAGTACAGGGTTTGACATCAGGAAAGCCTGATTCAAATACAGTCTCAGACATTTACTAGCTGCATGACCCTAGGCAAGTCACTCAACCCTGCTTGTCCCAGCTTCCTCAGCTGTAAAATGAGCTCGAGAAAGAAATAAAACCACTCTAGTGTCTTTGCCAAGAAAGCTCCAGATAGAGTCACAAAGAAGTCAGACATGACTGAAGTGACTCAACTATGCAAGATTCCATATGATAGGAGGCAAAAACAATTCAAACATGGAAATTCCCCAGATCATCTGCCTGGGAACAAATGAACCAGAGGAAATAAGATGGCATTTGTAACAAGATCCAAATAACCAAAGACCCTTATATCAGAAGCCAGCCTCTGACACAAGGAGTACATTCTTATTAACTTTTAACTCATTTGATGTTTTCCATTATTATAACTTCTCAAGACTCTTTTAGATCTTGGCTATATTGTTGAAGAACCATTCTTGTCTGTGTGGACTGTAAAAATCACTTCTTAACTGACTAGTCTTAGTACTTAATGGTTTTCTCTTGTTTTCCCATCTAAAATCTATACTATACATGGATTCCTGAGATTTTTTTTTCAAAAACATGTTTCTAACCATATCACTTCTCTCCTCAAAACATTAAATGCTTCAGCATGAAGTGAGGCTCCCCATCTTCTCACCCAAGAAAATGCTATCTCCAAGACCAAGTCTGTTGGCTCCATAGCTCCAAATCCCCCTGAATCAAGAAGTACCAACAGTGAAACTTGAGTTTTCTTAGGAGCAGGAATCCGTTCACAAGGAGGTCTGCCTAGATGTGAAGCCTATGGATGGCATTTCAGGCACTTCTACTGTCAAGAGGCACCTGGCCCAAAGGAGGCTCTCAGGAGACTCCAAGAGATGTGCTGCCAGTAGCTAAGACCAAAGGCTGTGATACCCACAGCAACTGTTATGAATATACATGCATATCTCCATAGCAAACTCTCCTCCTCTAATGCAAAATCAAAATATTTATTCAAAACATCTGTATTAGGATATCAGAAGGCAAGATTTACTAAGATACTCATCAACAATCCAGGGAATGCCAACATTTTTCTCCTTCAAGCTTCCCTGCACAAGCAAGTTCCCCATGGCAAGCTCTCCCTGCCTGCTTCTCTCTCTGCTGCTTCTCTTTCTGCCCCACACCTTTCCCTCCAAGCAATGCAATATATACTGTTTCCAATCAAAGACTCAGCACTTGGTTCCGCAGGGGTGAGCTCACAGCACACAGCTCAATACGGCCAGTGCAGCTGAGTGGAAGGGACTCGAGAAACCTGAGAGTGGCAGGTGGAACCGGCAGAGCAGCACTGGCAGAGTGGCACCGAGGGCGGGAGACAAGCTGAACAGAGACAGTGAGAGCCCCCAAGCACCAAATATCAGCACAGCAGCTCCTGAGACCTTCAGCCTGAAGATCAAACTTTGATAAGTCACCTACTGGAACTTCCAGGAGCCAGGATGGCAGAGGGATCAGTAAATGCTCTCTCCTCCCCCCTTGATGAACATGAAAGAACCATAAAATATTTCTCCAGAAAAATTCCAGATCAGTGGAAACAGCAAAGGGGCCAATAATAGTCTCATTACACCTGAGGCTAGGAAAATAGCTAAGGAGGATTCCTTCTATGGTGGCACAGGCAAACCAGAAGCACAGAGGACCCAGGGTGGAGAAAACTAGCACTAGGACCCAGGAAGGCCTCAGCACCAGGAGAGGAGCCCCAGGAGGGGTGGGAACATGCATTAACATCTAGGCGTGCCTCAGCTGTCCAGGGGAATCAGAAAGACAATAGGGCAGCTGGGATCACTAGCTTCTGAGCTTGCCTTTGCCTCAGTTCAGCTGTGGACATCTCCTGTGACCAGACTACTCCTCCCCAACACTTAACAAGCTAACCCCAGGGTTGATCAGGGAAACACAAAACAAAAACTTGCTCTCAGCTTTTTCATACATCAGCTCAGCAAAATGTTCTGTAGCTTCTGACTGAAAGAACCAGAAGCCACAACACTCAATCAACATCATGAACAAGAAAAAACAGAGGGGCAAAAGAACCATAGAATCTTTCTATGGGGATAAGGACCAAAACACAAGCACCAAAGAGGTCAGATCTGAGACTGTACTTCCATCTGAAACCTCAGAAGGGACTATGAACTGCTCGCAAGCACAAGCAAAGCCTGAGCCTCAGG
>JAQQSK010015247.1:0-10846 GCA_028658325.1 Potorous gilbertii
ACCCCCTGGCCTAGGTCTGCCCAGCAAGTGCTTGAGGTCTGAGATTCAAATGCTCCCAGCTAGTTACTTGACTTCTGAGAGTCCTCTCCACCCCAGCCTAGGTCCACCCAGCTAGTGCTTGGGGTCTGGGATTCAAGTGCTGCTCCCCAGCCTCAGGGCTTTTGGTGGCAGGCCTGACTGCTCTTCAATGGGAGCTTATCTGCTGGTGCTCAGGTGGAGGCAGGGCCGCCTCTCAGGCTCAGTTCCCTCAGGGGGTTTATGCAGAGACCTTTTGTAATGGAGCTGCTGTGGAGCTCCTGCCTGTCTCTGGCTGAGCTGCCTCTGCCTCTGGCCGAGCTGCCTCAGCCTCTACCGCCTCCCGAGGGGGTCCAAGTCCCGGAGATCCCCCGCTCCCCTCTCAGCCCGTCTCTTTCACTGACCTGTGCGTCTGTGGGTGGACGGACCTTCGTGGCCGGCGGAGATTACGGTCCCTGAAGCCTGCTTGGGTCTGCCCGCTCCTCTCAGTGCAGTGCGGCCAGGGCAGGGGGAGGGGAGGGCTCCGTTCCCATCTGGGGCTCGATGGACCCCTGGGGTCGGTTTTTCAGGGCTCTCTGCAACGGAAATCTCCTTCACTGTGTTCTGCTCGGCTTCCACTGTTACAGAATTTGTCAGAAGTTCTTTTTATGGGAAATCCATGGGCTGTGGGTTCAGAGCTAGCAAATGTGAGTCTTTCTACTCCGCCATCTTGGCTCCGCCCCGGTAGAGGCCATTGTTGCCAACATTTGTACATGAGGAAACTGAGCCAGGCAACATTTTAGTAACTTGCCCAGAGGTCACACAGTTGAGAAATATCTGAACACTGGAATATTTCATACTATCCACTGAAGCTTCCCAGTTTTTTTTTTCAATTTAAATGATATCTAGCTATTCTTCCCTAATCTTGGGTTTATGAAGCTGATTTTGTTTAATCCTAAATGAAAGATTTTTGCATTTACATCAGGCCTCTCTCCAGAGCACTGACTGTCACTTCTGGGTCCATTAGCCTGGCTGCATGTTGGCTAGAGTGAAATCAGGACAGAGGTCAATCTCCTAAAGTATCTTAAGACTAGAATGAATTTTAGAATCCAGATCTTTAGAGTGATACTAGGAATACAGAACTGTTCTCAGAACCATGGTTGTATATGTATATATAAATGAATCTTGCATATTAATTTATATGCATCTGTCTGTATGTACATATGTCATCTATCTAAATTTACATGCAATGTGATTTAATAGAAAGTTTACTGTACCTGGAACCAATAGAGACCTAGGTTCAAATCTTGCCTATAATACTATCTAGATATCCATGGGAAAGTCATTTAACAGCAAGCACAGTGATAGACACTTATGTTCCCTGTCACCAGAAACTGTGATCTAAGGCTAACAGATATTTTGAACCCATGACTTTTGAGCTACTGTGGTCTAATTCAACCTTGTGTCTGCATTGAGTTTAAAATTAACATGGTGAGATCCCAGAAACATGGGAGTACCTGATTGCCTAAGGAAGAGGAAATGAGGCCATGTAAGAAAACAGGTCATGCCAAAGTTGGCACCAGGTCAAAGGGTACCACCATGTCTAGCCTGCGTCAGATAAAAAGACTTAATTTAAAAAAAAAAAACAAACCTCACCTGTCTGAACTTGTTTCTTTAGGTATAAAATGGAGATAATACCTACATTACTTCAAAGATTGATATGAGACTCATTTGAGTAATGTATATATAAAATACTTTACAAGTTTTATAAGCTTTATACTGATATAAACTTCAGCTATTATTACCTACACATGGATTTAATTTCATTTATTTGTAAATATATGCATACACATAAGACTTTTTAAGTCACTAACAAATAATAAGGACAGCTCGGTGTCACAGTGGATAGAGTACTGGGCCTGCAGTCAGGAAGACTCATCTTTCTGAGTTCAAATCTGACCTTAGATACTTACTAGCTGTGTGACCCTGGACAAGTCACTTCACCTTGTTTTTCTCAGTTTTCTCATCTATAAAGTGAGCTGGAGAAGGAAATGGCCGACCAGTCAAGTATATTTGCCAAGAAAATTCCAAATAGGGTCACAAAGAGTTGGACACAACTGAAAAAATGACTGAAAAACAACAAAAATAAATAATAAACAAAATAATGCTAAAATATAGAGCAATGGAAAAGAAAGCAAAAATGAAACACAAGGTGGATCTTGTTTGACTTCGATGAGTTTTCTTGGAGCTGGTCTCTATAAAACCTACACATGAATTGTGCCCCACTGAAAATTTTAAGTTCTGGTCTCTGTTTCAGAGTTGCACATAGCTGGTCTTCATCTTTCTAAAATTATCATAAGCAGCAGCTCTCCTCTTGATGTGAAAGTTTCCAAGAAGGGTAATAACACCTTCTTGCAGGCTTCTTCCTCTAGGATAGGGGTTCTCAACTTGGAATCTGAATAAAGGAGTTATTACTGGAGCCACATCAACAAGCAATGTTAGTATGGACTGTTGGAGAGGGAGTGGAAATATACAAATGGACATGATGATAGTATTCATTCAACTGAGACTCTCTGTATACATAAAGTCTGTCAGATAATATTAGGCTAATGCCAGTAGGCCTTCTACTGGCTTCTTTGCTGGTTTCTCTTCCTTAGGAGCACTAGTAGGTATAGGCTCATAAGCTGCTGCAGCTGCTATTGGAATGACAGATGTAAGTGTAGAGGTAGAAGCCAAGACAGGGGTAGGAGCTGGGGCCTGAGCCACCATTGCTGTTGTAGATGAACTAACTTTAGCAGTAGTAGCAGGATTTGATTGTTGAGTTGCAATTGGTGATGGTATTGAAGTAGCTGTAGCTTTGGGTTTTGTCACCATAACCACCTCTAAGTTCTTCTCATGAATTTTATATTCTTTGAAAGCAGCATCATCATTGAGGATTGTGCCTGAACAGATTAATTTTTGACTTGCTACAGGAAAGGCATCTTTTTCCTTTCCAGATTTGATCTTCTCTTTCAGTGCTTCAACTCTCTCCTTAGGGTCAATGTCAGTCTTGAAGGTCTGTTGCTAGAGGGTCTTCAGAGTGATCTGCATGGTGTTCACTGCCTGTCGGTTGCCCCTAGCATGATTGACCACAAACACCTTGTCTCCCAGTGCAAGGATCAGCAGAGAGTCCATCTTCAGAAGCTGAAGGCAGGTCTGGGATCCAGTGAGTGAATTTTTCAGTTCATCTGGGCCTGTTCACCATCATCATGACTTACTTTGACATCCCCCTTCATGAAGTAAAACTGGTTAAGAACCCTTGCTCTAGAGACAACAATAGATCATAGATTTCCCTTTCTTTCTGAGCTACTGGACTGGTTTATATCTCTTTTGAGGTGAACTATCCTTTTTTGTTTTCATTTTTTAGAATGATTATATACTCTCATTCAATAGCCTTCAGTTTTCTCTTACACTGAGCATTAATGATAGATTCAGCAAATTGTTTCTAAGGCAATATTTATTTTGATATACCACCAATATAAAGTATGTGAAGTTTGTCACTCATGAATTAAAAGCAAATCAATTTCTTCCCAGGAACTAATTGTGTTTCTGAAAGATTTTGATAATTCACAACATTCCAAACAAGTTCTAGTCCAGTAATTTAGCCCATGTGTGAAATATTGCATATGTCTTTTTGACCTTTCAAAAAACTTGAATATTGGTATCTCTGTTCATTGTAGGAACAAGGGAGGATTGTGAGGTAATTAAGTACCTATTGATTTATTCTTGATTCCTAGATGGCATTTTGGCAGCTGGGATAGTCGCCATAAAACCTAGTGATGTTAAGTGTAGGTACTTTTCAAGTATCATTCTAAGCAAGTGAGATGTGCTTTTTATAAATATACCAGGTGAGCTTCGACACGCAATACTGAAGTATATGTCCATATGTCAGCGGTAATGTGAAGATGTTCTAGTTCCTACTCACAGATCCTTGAGCAAACAAAAGTGCTTCTGAGATGAGTGATTAGGACTGCAAAATCAAATATAGTCTATAACACTGGAAAATCTCCCCCACAGACCATGGACCATCTTACATTCATATGTGAGCAGCACAAAAATAAAGGTGGATTAGTCTAGCAAGATAGATAGAAGACCAGCAACTAATCTCACAATTTCCATTGGTACCTGTCCAATCTGAAGAATCTTTGAGGGGGGAGCCCCTGGCTTGTTGAGTATACCTCCTATGGCAAACACATGAGGTTATGAATCACGTAGGAGAGGTAAGCATGAGTGTATTCATTCCATGGACGAAACCGATACATTAATGAGATAGCAAATCCAATGAAACATAATTACTAATGTAACTTACAATTAGCGTGGTCTAGAGTGTTAGGCCTGGAGTAAGTAGAATCTGGGTTCAAATTTCTCCTTTAGCATTTACTGGCTGTGTTGAAGTCACTTAACCTCTTTGTGTCTCAGGCAATTGTCTAGGACTTAGCTACTAAATCATACGAAGATTGTCCTTTGCATTAGATGGAGAGATTTCCCCCTCCCAATATGTTCCACACATTTATAAAATTAATCTTTTCTGAATTTGCATTAAAAATATATGAGATATCTAAAACTTACATAAATGCTCTGGTATTTTGTTTTCCATTCTTTAAGAAGGGTAGCCCTTTCTGGGGGTCAGAGGTCCTAGAATATCAAACCTGGTGCATAAAATGTTTCCTAATGTAGCAATGACTTCTTGTGCCATTAGAAGAAGCTCATTTTTTTCTGTCCCTTCTAAGATTTATTTTCTTCATATGTACATCTGCAAAGTACCAGAATATTTGTAACTTTTTTCTTGGGGTTTTGTGAGAGTGTCTGTCTTGTAGCATAGGAACTGACTCTAGCCACCTACATACTAATTTATTCTTAGAACCATAAGTCTCTCTACATAGGTACACATATGGTATTGTTTTTTGTTTTCAAGGACTAAAGGTACTTTCAAAATAGACAGGAGGATGCAGGAAGGTGCTTTTTTTTTACTTTTTTTTTTTTTTTCAAAATTTGCATTACCGCCTTCCACACTGCCCAAGCCTATTTTATGGGTATGGGAGAGGAGGCCACATGATGGCAGTCTCGCACCTGAAAAACTTACCTAAGGCCTTCTTCATCCAGGAAGAAGACCACAGTGTCAGTGGAGTGCACAGGTATGACCTTTATACCCTTTTAAATTCTTCCACATACTTCTATAATTATCTCTGTGGTAAATAGCTAAGAAGCCTATATATCTTGGCAGCATGCAGGCTGCTGCAAAAGGTGAGCAATGTGCAAAAGACATGCTGGCTTTGAGAAGATAGAATCTTTGCCGAGCTACTCAGTCAGGGAAAGTCTAATTAAATGAATCTGGGCACAGTACTTTGGTTTAAAGAATATTCCTCCAAGCAATACAGATCTCCCACTGCCTAGGTTCTCCACCATATGAAAGAGGAAACCACCAGTATTTACAGATATCATGGATATGTGCATGTTACTAAATTTGTTAAACCATAAAGAGCTCCATAAATGAGAGTTATATTATTTCTTAGGAAGGAACAGGAGTTAAGAGCAGTCATTTGCAATTCTCTCTTGGCTCTACAGTCTTCCTAATGGATGAGCTGCTCACCTTCAGTTGAATGACAAAAGAGAGCAAAAGACAGAAAGGGTCTTGTTGCAGAATTTCATCAAGAAGAATTACTCAAACCAAAGAACAAATATGGCACCTAGTATGTCAGAAGTAATATAATTATGAAACCTAAGGTGAACAAAATTTGATGTTCCCAAAATTAAAGCAGCAAGACCAGCTAGAGAGAATAAATAAATAATATAAGAGTCCAGGAGACAGAACTAAGCTCCCAAGTACCACAAAAAAAACAAAACAAAACAAAAAAAAAACCAGAATGATCTTATCCCCTAAATGTAATTAACAAAAGCCAGAATGTGATGAATATATGAAAAATAGCACCACATTGCACTATTTTCTTTTAAATCTTATATCTATCTTGTTTTATTTCTTCTACTTAAGTATTCTTAACTGGATAGATTTCTAATTTGTAACATTTTTTTCAAATAGTTTTTTTTTCTTCTGCATCCCAATGCTGTGATCTCATTGACAGTATTCCGTCCCCCAAAACCTACTGGAGCCAATCCAGGAATTCCTATTGTGTGTGATTTTTGTTCATTTTTCCACATTCTTTGTCAGATCTACCCCAAATTCTGGCATTTTTCAGATAGATAGATCAATAACTAGTAAACAATCACTCTGTTACCTTTTAGTCTCACTATATTACTGACCCATTTTCCATTCCTTCAAATATTTCCTTAATAATATCCTTTATACTATTTCTTGCATATACAATATCATTGAAACATATTGTTCCCTATTATACCCATTATGTCCTTCTTCACCACCCTTTGGGTCAATCACAAATTGTACTCTTCTAAAACTGCATGCTCTAAGATTTGCAACCATAAATTATCACCAGGAAAATATTTATGTGAATATATGTGTGTGTATGTATGAATAGTAGCAGTAGTAGCAGCAGCAGCAGCAGCAGCAGCAGCAGCAGTAGTAGTACTAGTAGCAGTGGCAGTAGTAGTAGCAGCTAGGAGTAGCAGTAGTAACTTAGTAGCACAGTGTATAGAGTGCTGGGCCAGAAGTCAAGAAGACTCATCTGCCTGGGTATGAATCTGGCCTTAGACACTTACTGTGTGACCTAGGCAAGTCCCTTAACCCTGTTAGCCTCAGTTCCTCATCTGTAAAATGAGCTAGAGAAGGAAATGGCAAACCACTCAAGTATCTTTGCCAAGAAAACCTCAAATGTTGTTATGAAGAGTTGGACATGACTGAAATGACTGAACAAGAAATATATTTACACTCATACATTCACACACACACAAATATAAACACACACATATACATGTACATATTTTAATTGTGGAAAATTTGTGATTTTTGAAAGCACTACATAATTTCCCAAATGAAATCTAGTTCACTCTCTTCCTTCTACTTGATTCTAGGTCAAACATATTTTCCATCTTCAGTGCTGTCCCAGATACATGATTTGGTTTATTTACTCAGTAGACTGGTCTTCCAACTGAATGGCGTAGTTTAAAGAGTAAGTATTTTTTCATCCATTTTACTTTTCCTATGTGGATTATTAGATAGTTCCCTTAAATAATTCTGGATTCCACTTATAAAGCTCCATAATGTTCCAGGGTTTTGCGCAATTCATGAAATATCATCTATAAATAGATGCATCCAGAGGAACTTGACATCTATAGAGAATCCTTTTATTTGAAATTTTTACAAGATTTTCTCAATGAAAGTGGTGAACACCTTTGGAAAACATACATTTTCCTGTTTTGTGTCATGCTTGATGATCTTGAAGAGACCACTGTTGACAAGAGTGACCTCTAAAATTTCATTTATCTGGCAGTCTTATATGATTCTAATATACTTATGATATTATCTTTATGTATGCATATATTTATGGATAGATATAACATGTTGGATGAGAGACTTTAAGGCTTAATTTTGCCCAAATCAAATGACTTGTGTCAGCAACAAAGTATTAATACTGGAGGATCTGAAGGTCTCTGTACCTTCTAGTCAATTGTGCTGTTATAAAGATTTAGCCCAATATAGAAAATACTTTATGGAAGCCTAAATAATCCTCTCATAGTTTCATCTACTATGTCCTCAATGCATATGTAGATCATTTTCATAAATCTTTTTTAAGGATAAAAGAGTAGTGAGTAATCATTTGGATTCTCACAATAACTTTTTAAATGACAATGTCCTCTGTGATTCTTTTCTTTTGGTATGTCTTGAAGACATCTTGTAAAGTTCAATGCTTTTAAGGTTGTATTACCTCCACCATCGATTTCTTGTACTGGGCCTGCTGCCACTGTTTGGGACGTTGTCTTAAATGTTATTTCTGTTTCCTCAAATAGTGCACCAGAAATAGAGGGAATAGGATCCAGGTTTTGTGATTCTGCTGTCATTGAAGATAAAAACAGACTATTACTGAATTACAATGCTATTTGATACCTTTTCTATTTGGTGTTCTGCCATTTTCATCTATAACTACATACCAGATAGACTTCTTTTAATTTCTTTTTGTTTTATGAATGGATTGTCATCCTTCTCTGTTGTGATATACAAATGAGTTTGTATTTTTAACCAGCTTTGTCTTAACTGCATTGCCATGTAAGGCAAGGAGATCAATTATTTGTTAACTAAGACATTTCCTGGGCTTGTTGGTCACCTCATTGTGGTGACTATTTTCCATTTTTAGGAAACATTACTAATCAAAGTGAGTATCATTGCCCTTTTGTCCACTTTCCATTGGTAAGTTTGAAGCTGATACAATTATTTGAAGTATCTTCTTATAGTTATCATTTTTACTTACTCACTATTGATTTTTATTCTAATTGAACAAAAGCAAATATAATACTGATAGAACACTCATAATAGTAAATGGACTTTTTCTATTTCTGTTAAAATGTATGTGAATTTCATTTTTGATAATGTTCTTTGGGCTTCTTTCTAAAACTTCCAACTCTTCTGAAAGTATTCATGATATGTAAACATGTAACTTCTATAATTTTTGGCCTCTTTCATTTATTAAACTTGAGATATATTTCAACATGCTTTTAAAACATGATTATCCTTGTGTCCATCTTTACATTGAAGCCACCAACTATAAATTCTGTAGTTTCATAATTTAGAGGATTTAGTCAAATTCTTCATGTATTTTCTCTACTTTCTCATCTTCTGCAACAGATACTGACATATAATCTGTAATAATCTTCATAGTGGCCTTCTTATTCTTTTACTCATCAGGTCCAGTGCAAGATCAGATGGTCTATTTTCTCATTAAATGATGTATCCTGTTGTATGTAGACAAGTCATGAAATTAGCTTTACCAAAATGTTCACTTACATATTCCAGGATGAGTGAACCATCTATCCATTAATTAAAACTTTTTGTCTTCTGCTTTAATTAATCATGAAAATGACATTATTAATGTGATCCAGGTCTTTCCCTGTCATGTCCATTTAGTAACTGGGAAAAAGATCTCACAAAGAATTTAAAATTTAATTGTTTATAGATGGTTTAAAAAATTGTGGAAGCACTGTCCCGTTTTCTATTATTTCACCACTACTTCCAAGGAATGTCTTGACACTTAGCTAGGTTTGTCCTCAGATGGTGAACTAAATGTGTTGCTAGAACCAGACTTGAAACTTTTTTGATTCTGTAGAACCTATCAGGGCTTACATACTGTTGCAATAGCCTTCAATAATGCAAGGCCACCTCCATGACAAGCCGAGTCAGAGTTCTTGGATGCAAATTCCACCACTGCCAGTTATAATCCATTTGTCCCATAACAAAATGGCCTCTAAGGTCCCTTTCAGCTCAAAAATCTATATTTCTTGAACTTATGTGGGAATAACGGACATTGTTAACAATTTTATTGTCTTTTCTTTTGAATCTTAGGCTTCCTGTTAATTCTTCACACACACATGTGGGAATATGTCTCATTCATAGCATCAAAAATGTTGTTTTATTGATAGACACCAAAACCAAATTCTAAAATATGTGTTAAAGTATAATGCTTCACTGACCCTACCTGAAGAAAGCTCATCTTTAGCCTCATGCTCTATATCCAAAATTCCTACTACCATCTGATGACAGGTTCCAGAATTGTAGACATAAAATTTTAAGAAGAAAAACTGGCATTGCAAATCTGATGCATTTTATTGACTTTAAGCATCACACAGATAACAGGGTGGGGGAGGAAGAGTGGGAAACAATGTCAATTTTGAATAAATAATGTTTTACAATGAACATATTTTGGGGGAAATATAATATTCCCAAACCTCAGGACATGTGCACAAAAAAATCCAAGTTTAGTTTATGCTTTGATATGAAAGAACAGATTAAAATAATACAAGTCACCAAGACTTGATACTTCTAAACCTTTCAGCTACACACAATACAGTGTTTTCTTTGACATTTTTTGCTTTTATCACAAGGATGTGCCAGTGGTTTTTCTAATGGGCTAATGGCACCCTCTCTCTCTTCTCAGATGGTCTATTCCAGAAAGAGAATGTTTTCTTTTGTGTTCCACGCTATAAACTGAATAGGGACAGGGCTGTTCAATTGGAAGCCATCATAATGATGGCATCAAACTCGAACACAAACAAATGCTGACCTCTGTCTTGGTTTTCAAATGCTGCTTTCTACTCTTCACAACGACCAGGGCAATATTTTTATTTCCTTCAGTAACCCGTGATGGATTTCAGAGAAGAAAAGCAATTCTGTAGCAAATTCTACAGGCCAGGAATTGAAGAAAATGGGAGGTCCTGTCTGTTAGTTCATTTTGAGCCTAGAATAAAAAGAAAACCCTAGACTTAGGAAGAGAAAAGGAAAAATGGGCCAGACTCTGGACTTCACTTTAAGGCAGCTTTTATTTTATGCTGACTCAGTATAACTATCACTTTAGAATTTTACCATTTTACCATTAATTGTATTCTGTTTTAGTTTCTGCATCTGTTTACCCAAGGAACACTGATCACTAAGAAAAATAAGAGAAATCTGTATTCTCATCAGGACATATAAATTTATATTACCTAATTATCCAACAGCTTTTAAGGTAGTAGAGTTACTGACTTTTTTTTTTTATAAATCTATTTATTTAACTTTTTTACGTTCAATTTCACAAGATTTTGGGTTCCAAAATTTTCTCCCCATTTGTCCCCTCCCCCTTCCCCAATACACTGAGCATTCTAATTACCCATATCACCAATCTGCCCTCTCTTCTATCATCAATCCCTTCCCTTA